>FIZU01066664.1:0-19968 GCA_900064475.1 Pseudococcus longispinus
AGATAAGACATATCCATGTACCAATATGTCCGCTTGAAGAGTGGATCTATCTTCTTTCTAAGTTCAATTATCTCTAAATCCAAAAAAGTCTGACATAGTGTCCAAAAGTCAAGTCCGACAAAATGTCTAAAAGTTTTATCTAAATCTTTTGTCCAAATTGTCTCGATGACACATCTGCATGTCAAAAGAAAAATGTTGAAAAAAAAATCTTCAATTATTTCAACAATTTTCTGATTTTTGGACCGATTCAATCATATTTAAATGATTATGAAAATTTTAATAACTGTTACTATGTATGAAGCACTTTGAAAATCTGAAATTTTCCAAGCCAAAAAAGTTATCCAGAGTAACGAAATTTTGTAATACAAAATTAAAACGTAAAAATTTTCCACTTCCTCAGCCCCAACATATATCCATATCAAAGTGTACCCATACTTTTTTCCCTTTCAAATACGTATTACTACTTTTTTTATTCTTTTTGGCAAGGGGAAGGGAACTTCAAAAAATACAAAAACTTACCCATCGATTGATAATTCGTATTTTGAAATCGCAACGCAGACCATAAAAATAATCGAATTTCACTCACCTGCGAACAAAAAAACAAAACGACCAAAAAAATTAAACACAGAAAATATGTATTAGCGAAATAGCTTCCGAAAAAATAGCTTCACCTACTTTAAACGTACGTGTACATGCAACGTTAACCTCTTAAATAATACAATTCCACATTACTATGTTGATTTGTGTGGTTTTAGAAGAGGATACCCTTAACACGAGCACACAATTCGAAGGCCATACCTTTATGGTAAACCGGGCGGTGAAATACCATTGCGAAATGCTCGCATTTGCGAGAGAAAATTCGAGAGAATACGGGCTATGAATGTTCTAGGTACTACCATTTCTTCTCTTTTTTAAAAAATTTCAATTCTCTAGTCGATATTTCACGCGTTTCCTGTTATTGAAATATTTTTATATTCAAAGCACGTCTTGTATGCTCGCTTAACTCCGGCACAATTCTTATTATAATTTAATCAATAATAATTTCGCGCAGTGTCGATCGCATCATCTGATTCGACGACTAAGCTGTTGTATATCTCTCGTACCAACAATGGGATTTACGCGAAAGAGAGAGAGAGAAAAAAAAGGTTTACAAATTGTTTTAAAACTCGTTATTGAATTATTTGGCACCGCGTGCTCGACGAAACGATCGCCCACAATACGGCAAATATTAAATAATTTTATCGTCCTCCGTGGTATGGTACCTAGCTACGTATTTCTTTCTCTTTTTGCGTTTGTAGCGCAAGGTACCTGCTACCGAATCGAACACGGTACATAGATAGGTATACCTATAATACACATAAACGTTTTATAGCGAGGCGATTAACGTATTTTCAACTTTAGTATTCCATCGAAGCGTTCAATTAGGGAGCCAAATATTATCATTTGCGTGTTCGCATTATGTATACGTGTGTTACCTACGAGTATAAGAGCTGTAAACTTTGATTCGACTATTTTAGGGGTACACACATACACTCGTGTTGTGTGCCCTTTTCCTCGCACGTCGTTTTATTGGGAATGTACCTTGAAAACGGGGTTTATTGCTTTGGAAACGAGTTAATCCGAGACGTAGCCGGATGATTGCAATCGTACGTAGGTAAATTACTTACTTTCGAAGCATTTACATAATTTTTAATATCTTTCTAGTGGTGATTTGAGAACCCTGAAAAGGTCTGTGTTGCCTGTTGACATGATATGCTCGTTTTGTTCGTACGTACATATGCCAGATAAAAATGAAGCAATTGAAAAAGCCCCTTTGTAATTATACTTCATTCTGAACTCATCATTAGATTTGATGAAAACTGCCACGCAATGCAGTGAAAGCTTATTACAGCAAGAAGGAGGTGATTTGTTTTCAAGTAGATACGTATTCCTAATTCAACTCGAAAGCGTGCTCAATTTTCAGCCAATTAATTCAAACGTTATTGAAATGAGAGGAAAACTCTTTTAACAGTTCGCCACTTTGCATCTGCTGGTGTAAAGAGTACTCAGAATTCTCAAAAGGTATTTAAACATTTCCTCGGGGTACACGGTGTCTGGAAAATTAGGTGCAATATAAATAAGAACAAATCTGCTATAGGATTTTTTTCTTCGAAATGTTTAATAGCCCCCTCCCCCTGCAATCGAAATCAAGAAAGAGTTCAGTTTTTGGAAAATTATAATGATAAATAATTTTTTCAAGAAAATAAATGAAGTGAGAAAATCAAGATTAGGTACGAAAAAAGAAAACTAAGTATAAATGAAGAGAAAATTCCAAAAATTTCCTAAAATTGATCTCGTTTTGATTTTTTTAAAATTTCGTTTCAAAAAATCATCCAAAAATGATCTAAAATGTCATAAAAATCACTGTTAATTTCATAAAAATTTGACGACAAAAACTATTTGAAAAATTACAAAAATTATCTGAAACAGAAAAGGTTGCCCAAACAGAAAATCGATGGTTTCAAAAATAAAGGAAAAACGTTGACTGCAAATATCTCAAAAACCAAGCCTCCCAGAAAAAAACTAACTGTTCCTGGCAGAAATAAAATTTCAAGATCTACAATTTTGATTCTGGGAATTTTTTCGTAGGACCCTTAGTTTAGTCAGAAAATCGATGCTTTTGGAATTTTTTTTTCATTTTTAAAACCATTAACTTTTATATGAGCTAAATTTCCCATTAACGTGAATTTTTTGACCAAACTAAGGGTCCTATGAAAAAATACTACGGATCAAAATTATAGAGCTAGAAATTCTCTTTCTGCGAATTTTCATTACTTTTCAACCAAGGGGTATAGTTTTCGTGATTTTTGCTGTCAAAGTTTTTTTTTTTCATTTTCAAAACCATCGACCTATGTGAGTTACCTTGCACGTGCTAAAAAAAAATCAAAATTACTGAGAAATCATACGAAGTATGAAAATTTCCTCAAAATTATGGAATTAGACGAAAATATCACATGAATTATAAACAATTTTGATAAAAATATCATAAAAATCGTTAAAAATATTGCAAAAATTGATAAAAATTTCATAAACATTTTTTTCTCATATAATGCGAACAAATTCAACAATCGATTAATTTTTACAATATTTTGCACTATTTTCATGGTAATCCAAGACATTTTCAATAATTTTCGTGAGTTTTTCATTCAACTTCATGAAGTTTTCAGACAATTTTTCTCGACCTTTCAACAAAATCTCCTAAGAAATTGATAATTCGTATTTCATTAAGCATTTTTCAAGTTTTTCTTCACTAAAAAAAAAAAATCATAAAATTTTTAACAATTTGTATCGTGATTTCTCAAATGGCGATACACGTACCTCAAAAAATACGCAAAGAAGTCTCAAGGGGTAGATACGTGAGCAGAGCTTTATCACCAATAGTAACATTAGGTGGTATCGTAATGCAAAACACAATGCTGTAGTAAAAATGCTTGTTTTTTTGTCATGAAAATCGCAAATTTTCAACAAAAAAAATTCCCTTGTCCTGCTCAGAAAACTATTTTCTTCTTCATCCACCTTGTCATAATTTTAAAAGAAATTTAGAGGGGGAAAAGTACCTAATTTCGTGATCATACATCATCAAAAATTACACTGATAATGTGTAATAAAAATGGGGGGGGGGGGGATACGCGAAAAAATTATTTCCACAAAGTAGTACACGAGCCAAAGAAATCGAAACCTATTAATTTGTACAATACGAAATCATTTTTTCAAAAATTCCTGTATTTGTGCCTGAAAAATTGAACAAATTGCCAAATATTCGAGCTAATAAGCACCACTTTCGTAAAAAATTCGAAAAAAAGACTTTTCGAGACAAAAATGTAAAACTTTCGCAAGCTTTTCAGCGCCAGAAGGAGTATTAAACAGCTTGAGATCAAATATGTACCTAGTTTCTTTCCTCGAATTCATTTTCTTTAGTTTTTGTCGCCATGTGCTATCAAACCAAGACACTCCTGGCGCAGAACTAACCGAGCACAAAGCACGTTAAAAAAACCACCCTTCCTATATAATCCTCGCCCAATATCTCAAAAGTTGAACGGGTAGTTTAAGATGACAAAATGTCCGCAAAGTTAAACCAAAAGAAAAAAACTCCGGACCCATTATAAGTAAATTTTTCGTTGAAAAAATTTTCGACGATTAAATTTTCGCACCAAAAGTATACAGTGTATCACTTTGGCAGCGAATTTTTCGCATTTCTCCGCTAAATCCAGCTTCTCGCGACGTCAAGAATAAACTCCTGGCGCAGAATTAATGGAGCATGAGGTAAAATATAAAATCCACTTCGCAATCCTCGCTCTGCAAGTATACGAATTTCACCCGAAGGCGGTCAACCGTTGAAATATAATTAAGTAATTTTTATTCTAATTCTGGTATTCTTTTCCAACCTTGTAGCATTCTTTTGTGTTATTTAACTGGTGTGGTTTTTTTTTTTATATTCGTACTCGGGAGGGAAAAAAATAGTAAGTATATCTGGTATAAAAATGAGATTAATGTAGGATTACGAGTTGAGCACGCGTTTTACTACATTAAGCCTGAAGAGAGAGATTTTTTTTTTTTCGGTAACAAAATGACGATAATTAAGCAACAAATATTTTTCCAACTGTTGATTTTCGCTATAGGTACCTTGGGCAACGGTGTTTTCAATTATAAATTAGGTAATGTGGCTCGGAAAGCGTAAAAACGTGCAGTAAAATTCACGTATTTTATCTCTCCGGCTACGTACGCGTATGGCATGGTTTTTCAAACGAGGGTGTTGATAGGTTATACGCGAGGCATACTGCGAATGATATGGGCCCATCGCAGGATATTGTAGGCAACTAGTATATGGCGCGAAAAGCTTGCGAATGAAAGGGCTCGTACTGAGTTTTTGGGCGAAAAGGTGCTACGATGGCAAACGAACGCCTATACATAATTATACGAATGTCAGTCAAAATTCATGGTTTTGTACCTCCGCATCGTTGATTAGTATATAAAGTTCAGCTCGGTCTTCGAGCTTTATGGCAATTTCCTGCGCTCGCGTTTTCTGCCTGATAGAACGGTGGGCATTTTAAATTAATTCTATACGTAAGTATACGCCCATATGTTGGTATACATGTAGGCATAGCTAGTGTATAAATATTTTTGTTCTCTTGTATATACGAGTATTACTTAGATGGTATTACAAAGTGTGTAATAAATCTATGGCGTACTTTTTTTTCTCATTTTTTAATACGGAATAAAATATTTGTTATAGACGAGGACGAGGAAGAGGACGAGGACGACAACGTCACGGAGATAGTTTCGCCTTTAAATCAAATACGCTTTTTACTACGAACGTGAGTCGACGAAAAAAAGCCCAATAAATCTATTAACGCATATAGAAAAGAGCTTTCAACGAAAATACACATATATGGTCGTAAATCAGAATTCGCCATCGACGCATCGTTGTTTTTTTTTTTTCAATCGGACGCGAATGCTCGCGAAAATACATGAACGAAATTCCGTTTAATTAAATACGCAGCGCATAAAATCACCCCGTTTGTCGTATTTCTCGAACGCCTTCCTCCCTCGTTGCTCTTTGTTGTGTATCATCAGCACGACGCGACCCACAAATACACGTGCGAACCATGCCGTACATTAGTCTAAGTGGTTAGCACGAAAAAAGCGGGGTAAGTGTACTTCCTTTTTTGGAACACGAGCTGGCATGTGGGTTTTCTTTTAGTATGAATCGAAAGAAAATTTTGGGAAAGGGGGTCATCGAAAATTGCCATCAAGGTCGAACAGGAAGGAGTATCAAGATTGGAAACACCCTTATTTCTGTACATAAAGAGATAGGGGTATGTTTGGTATCATTTCCATATAATTTGACCCTTCTAAACTCGAATCCGACATTACTTTCTGGATTGAATGTAGAGAAGTGGTACAATCGTGAAATTTGTGTCGCAGAAAGTGACCAATTTTTGTAAAAATAGGGGTAAAATTATAATTTCTCATTTTATGAGCTTCGTAGGAGTGACCAATTGAGTTGGGAAACTTATCTTCGTTAAAATTTCAACCTCTTGAACCAGAATTCGAAGTTAGTTTCCAGATAGGAAGTAGGAAATTCTCAAAATTGCCGAATTTACTCAACAAGAAATGACTAATTTTTGAGAAAATTGGCATTAAATCGCAGTTTCTCATTTCCTAATCTTCATAACTTTAACCAATTGCAGTATAAGACCTTTTAAACCTAATTCGGAACTCTTGAACTCAAATTCGAAGTTAGTTTCCCAGAATTTTTCATTTTCAGGACAGCTCTTCCTCACTTCAAAGTAGAAAAAAATTATGGAAAAAAAATAACTATTTTTCAACGTTTTATAACTTTTTTTGGAAATTTTTTTTCGATATCAAACATTTGGAGATTAGGTATCTCGAAAAGTAATTTTTTGGGGGGTTTTTGGTCTCTACTTTCCCTGTTTTATTATTACATAATGGAATTTTTTGAAAAATTCGACTTTTTCTCCAAGAAAAACGCTAATTTTATGACTTGAAATCGAGAAATTTTGATAGGTAATTTTAAGAGTAATGAAGCCATATTTCAAAAAAAAAAAGAAAAAAGTACAGAGAACAATACAAAATTGACTCCTATGACTTGGTCACTTGAACTAATCAAATGACCAAACATTTAATGAGAAAGGTGGCTAATGGTCGGATCGAAGGGGGGGGGGGGCGAAATCATAATTTTTTGACGCTACCCAGAGAGGTATCGAAACACATGTTTTATGAAATCTCGTGCCTGTTTTTATGTCATTAAATGCTATCAAAACAAAAAAAATCCGAAGGACATGCAACTCAACATAAAATAATGGTCAAAAGCTCCTTCAAAAGTAGAAAAACATGCACTTTGTTGACTAATTATGAATTTCCCGGAATTTCGGATGAAGCCTATCTACCTTAAAATCTCTTTTGTTTCGTTTTGTTGTTTTTTTTTTGGTGAAATGACATCAAAAATTGACATTTTGCTTGATAGCAACGTAAAATTTTTAGTTGTGGATCCACTCCTCATCCTAGAAAGTTGCCTTTTAGGTTTAGGGTAGAAATGATCCCTGAAATGGTAACCGTGTTGTTTGTTTTTTTGAAGAAAATTTTCCTACCGAATGCTCCTCTCTGTCAACTCGAGTCCAAGTAGGTGTTGCAGGAAAAAACTAAAATTGTTGAAAAGAGAAATTTTCAAATATTACGCCATTTTTTATCTTTTTTGATAAGAAATAAATCCTAAACAACGTTAGCTCCCCCAGATGAGGAATAAAATGGGCATCGAATTAACCATTATTTACACAATATTAAAATGTTGTTTTCATTTTTTTTTTTTTTGCAATTATATTCAATGTAAATTTTCTTGAATTAAGTACAAAAAAATCTTTGAAAATAAAAATTTATCAAACAGTTCTGAAAAAACCAAATTTTAGTCACCTCTGATTTCGTATTGGTGGGGATAGGAAGATAACAATTTTTTCATAATCACTTCGTTGTTTAAAAAAAATATATCAACGGTTCAGATGCGGAAAATTTGAGTATGTTTCTATTGTCAACCATATTTTTTATTTTTTGAAAACTTTGGCAAATAAGCTCCCTTATTTTTCATTAGCTCATTTCTTGTCAAGAGAGACTGCGTTGAATGATTAGAACATTTTTTTAAATTTCAAATAAGTATTTAAATTTTGGTTTTAAATTTGAAGACCTGGCGATTTTAATAAATCGGGGAAGGGGGTGAAAAACTGTTCTCTCATTAAAACTTTGGATTGGTAGTATGGAAACTTTTTGAGCACTGAATATAAAGATCTCACTACTCGTCAACAACAACATACAATAAACTCATAGTCATCACTAAAAATTGAAAAATTCGGCTTTTATCATTATTTAGCGTCACGTCATGTTGAGATTATCTCAATCGAGGTCTATGATAGTAAAAATAATCAAACCAATCTTAGTTATTTGAGTAGATATTTTGCCCCGCGAGAAAATTATTACTTACACGAAATTGATAGTCTCAGGTATATCTTTTTGGCAATACTTTCAACCTTTTCCCCCCGGAAGTTATTTAAGAACACGAACATCCGCATTTTACATCAAACTGATATTTTTTATTCTACAATTTCGCCTCACAACGACTTGACAACATCGTGCTCGTCGCGTTACGTTGATGGGAAACATTTCATCGTGTTTTTAACCGGCACAATAGCTCGCTGTTTCGCAGATCAAGCGCGCACCCGAGTCAAGTTGTTGGAAGAAAGCGAACGAACGAGCGAGCTACTCTTTAAATAAGCAGGCTGTTTTATCACATAAAACGATTCCACGTATAAAGGTGGCAGACAGGTAATTACGTACTTTGACTCGACATAGGCGTAATGCTTTTTTAAAAGAGAAGGGTGTGCGAAGCAAAAAAAAAAAAACATTTAGTGTTACATTACACGAACGCTTATTTCATATTGTTTATCTTCTCGTTTAAAAGCACTCGAAACGAAACTTCTCTCGCAAAAGGACTTATTCTTCCAATTTAGGAAGCATTGTTCTTTTATGACAATGGAAGCAAGTTTAAGTTTAACAAAACAAATTGCATTCCGTTGGGATGGCAACTTAGCAGAAACATTCCGTTCAGATATGGAAAGTTGGATGAAAACTTTTACTTGTGTAAAACTTACTACGAATGCATATATTTCAGTCAATATCTTGACGTGTTTTAGCTTGTTATTAGCGCTTATACCAGAAGCGGTTATTTGACGTTTTTGTTCACTTATTTAAACATATTTTCGCAGCTTATATGCGTACGTATACGTATGTATACGCGTGTTGGACTACCTTTCTCTTCTTACCCCTAAATTTTACCCGAACGAGTGACTATACGCTATATATTGAAACTTTTACCATGTATGGTCTAAGCGGTTTGCACAGGTTAACGTCTATTTTTGAACACGAGTTTCATTGTGGTTTTTCATTTGGTATGAACTAAAAGAAAATTTTTGGGGAAAGGGGTCACCAAAAATTACACTTAGGAGATGAGCAAGAGGGAGTTTCAAGTGTTGAAACACCCTTATTTCTGCATCTAAAGGGGTAGAGGTATGTGTGGTATTATTTCTATACAATTCGACCCTCCTGAACTCGAATCCGTCATTACTTTCCCGATTGAATATGAAGAAGTGGCGCAATCGTGGAATTTGTGTTACAGAAAATGGTAAATTTTCGTAAAAATTCGTGCGTCTAGCCGTCTACATGCATATGCATAAATGTCTATCTTCCAAGAAAAATGGATTCTCACAACTGCAGAAAAGGAAAAAAACTGTAGAATAAAAAATGGTGAATTTTCAATACTCTACAACTTTTATTTCAAGATTTTTGTTGTATCGTGATTTTTTGCTGCAACATATACATACTTTTTTGGGACACCCGGCTGAAAGAAATCGTTGAATGACGATATGTGGTCGGTTGGGGGGGTCGTGATTTCGAGTATAATCAGTTAATCCTCCCCAGAGCCAAAAAAAAAACATTTTAATGAAAAATCGATGGCTTTGAAAATGAAGAAAAAAACAAAAAAATTGCACTGACTTGGTAAATTTCCCATAAAAATGAATTTTCTGGGGGGTGGGGGGGGGGGGGGGGGGGGGGGTGGTGACTATTCTCTTTCTTCTATGAGCTACTAGTTTTTTCCTAGGGGCCTTGGTTTTTAAAAAATTTTCAGTTAAAGGTCGTTTCATTTTTGAAATTATCAAATTAATTCGTGAAGTTCTCATAAACATGGATTTTCTGGGGAAACTGCAGAGGGTGATGCGAAAAAATTCAAAGGATAGAAATTGTAGAGCTTAAAATTCTCTTTCTCAAACGAGCTATCAAGTTTTTTCGTAGCGGGCTTGATTTTCGTGAATTTTTGCTGTCAACGTTTTTCCATTTTTGAAATTACAGACTTCGTAAATTTTCCATATCTAAGCATGGATTTTTCAGGCAAACTAAGAGTGCTGTTACAATATTTTAAGCCGGTGTTAGTCAAGGTATATCTGTTTGCGTTCGAGTTACCGCGAACGTTCGGTGATCGCCGCAGTTATACTTCGGAAACAGGTTTTACCTTCGCTCGGACTATTCTCGTAAAATAGTATAGTCAACTTCTCACACAATAAGTGTGGAGCCATTCGTATATAGTTAAAACTACCATCTAATGTTTTGCAGCCAACCCTTTCTTAATTAACGCTGTATTTTGGATACATAAAAGTGTTTTGTTGGTTAAAGTCGACCTCCAGTCGCAGCCCGGTGGCGTCCCCTTGCTCCTGGAGTAATAGGTAAGACAGCCGCACCCGTCGGCTATACCCCCCTTTCACCTTCGTTTGTAAGTATAATTTATTCGTCTTCCTATGTTTTTCGTGTTGATTTCGGTTCGCGGGGTTTAATCTAAATCTTTAATGGCACAAGTGAATCCATTTTCGTTCAATGCACGAGCATCAAGAACAAGTGCTAAAGAATGCAAGGGATGCAAATTGTAGAGCTTGAAATTAACATGGATAATTTTTATGGCTGGAGGCCATTCCCAAAATTTTGCCCATTTTTTGTCCATTTTTATGCTTTTGCCAAGGGTAATTCCGCGAAAAACCTGAAGAAATTCCTTGACGATGGCTTTTAGACATATTTGTCAGACTTTTTTGGACTTTGAAAAATTTTCAGATTTCCATTGACTTTTTAAACTTGAAAATTTTCAGAGATAATGCTGACTTTTAGACATTTTGTCAGACAAGCAATTTAGATTCTTGAAACTTCGAAAATTAATTTTCAGACATTTTGTCAAACTTTTTTGGATTTAAAAAAGTTTTAAGAGCTCAAATAAATTTTTGAACTTGAAAAATTTCAAAAAAGTTCAAATCAGACATTTTGTCAGACAGCTTTTTACCTCAAGCTGATTTTTAGACATTTTTTGTCAAACTTTTTTGAATTTCGAAAAATTTTCAGATTTCTACTATGACTTTTTGCATTTCGAATTGAATTTTGAAAATTTTTCAAAACAATTCTAATACGAAATTCACTTATGAAAATCCGTTGCAATAACTTTTAAATATTTTGTCTGACTTTTTTGAATTTGGAAAATTTTTTCAAAATTCAAATGACTTTTTGGACTGTGAAAATTTCGAGAAAATTTCAAATATCACGACTTTACGGATTTTAAAAATTCAATGAACAAAAACATATCCAATGTTTTACAGTTTCGTGGGTAGTATGGAAATGCCGAGGACTTTTGTTAGACTTTTGAAAACACGTGAATTCTAAAAAGACATATCCATGTACTCATATGTCTGCTTGAAGAAGGGATATATTCATTTATCACTTCAATGAAAACGACCCCAACAATTTGACATACCAAACAAACACACGCGGAAAACTCCAACTTGACAAAATTTTGGTACCCACTGCGTCATAAATCCAACCCAGCGCGCCTTCTTCGCTCTCAAGCAAATTCGCACAATTCTCCCTCATCTAAGTTCCTTTCAGCGTGAAAAAAATCGTACCAAAAAATTAAGTAGGAAAAAACACACGCTTGTATATTTTACATAAGCGCTCCGGTAAAGCGTTAAGATCACACAGGTGTGAAAAGAGAACAACATTTTATTGAAAATAAATTGAAAGCGGTTTCGACGAATAGAAACGCAACACACCTCGTGTAAAAAGTTACAACGAAGCGAAGATCGGTGGAAAAAGTTGGTATTTTTTTCAAAACCTCGCACACACGTCTAGGTATAGGTAAAATACGTAAACGTATTGGGCGATCCGGTGGTGGCCAGCAGCTGAGACATTGGGGTATGGAAAAAAGTGAGAATTAATACAGACTGGACGAAAGCGTGCGGTGGAAACGCTGTTAAGAGGTATTTTGTTTATTGCACGGTGTTTTGTATAGGTATATAGGGCCAGGGCGTAAATCGATTTGGAAAAATACATCGTGACAGCGATTGATTATGGTATCGGAAACCATTAAAGTGAAAAAAGCCAAAAACTTAGATCGACTCGGTTTAGTATACGAGTTTACCTCTGTTTAGGCGAGCGCCACAGCGACCCGAGTTCAACATCTCGACTATAACGTTATACCTGGCCGTAATGTTCTTGCGGTTATTGATAATGTATTTGAAACAACAGCTGCTCGTGACAGTTAAACTGGATGTTTATTGTTTAGAAGTCGAAAATGCAATGGGCCGCCGACTGAAATACAACCGTATACGGCGGATACCAGCGAGTTGGGAAAACTCCTTAAATCACAATTACTAGTACCAAACATACACCCGGCCTTGTTTATATACCGATTGCCATTACGCAAAAACAGAAATAGGCGTAAGTTTACACAGATTTATCACAACGCGACGTAAGTATATACCAAGAAAACAGCATAGCTCGACGAGCTACACCCCCTCGCCTCCATCGCCATCGCCGCAGCCAAACTATAATACGAGTAAGTATAAGCATAAGCACAAGCACCACCCGGCCGATAGAAAAATTTACTCGAAAATTGAATCGTCATCCAGAAGTAAACAAGATGAAATAGCGGTTGGTAAATAAATCACAAATACTACTGTGCTACTTCGTATATACCATACCGTACGTATTTTCTTCTTTTTTTTCCACCCTCCTACCCTTCGTTCGCTTTGGCTTTCATTATAACAGCAATTTATTAACTTTTACGTTTCACATGGTTGCAGCTCAATCTTGAAAATGGTATTTGCATATATTTCGCGTATATATTTTTTTTCTGCTTTTTACGGCGGTATACACTACGTTGTACGTACGAATACGAGAGACGCGGATATACAGTGCAACTCGATGAAGAATTTATTTCCTCGTGGTATTTAGACGAGTATAAGATACGGGCGGCATGGCATGGCATGGCGTGCTCGTGCTGGCAGTGTTTGGTAAAAAATATCGGTCGTTTAAACGATCTGCCTTTTGAAATATTTAAATAGCGAATTGCGCTTTGCGGATGAGTCTCCTCTTTATTCTGACAGCGATAAACGTTCCATATTTTCTAGTTATTTATGAACCAATCGCCTCGCCTCGCCTTTCTTTATCTTCTGTACACGAACGCGTTTCTAAATAGCCACGCGAATTGTTCTGCTGCTATCTTGTAGAACAAAAAGGTAAGTCATTTGGGATGTTCTTCGAAGCAGCAGTTAGTGCTAGTGCTAGTCCCCTGCAGGATTGTGTATCCGAGCTAATCACAAATCTACAAATACCATACGATGAAATATATACCGTGTGCCATTAATAAGAAACTCAATCGAGGTAATCATCGTGGGTGAAAATCACCATGCCGCTGAGCTGCGTCGAGATACCTAAGTATAATTTCGTTATATGCTGCATTGCCGCATTTTCTACAAGTTTAGTCAACTTTATGGGTTGCGGAAATCCGATATAGTTTGGTTAGTGTGTGTGTGCTACATGTTTCAGGCAGGTTCGAGTGTTCGAGCCGAATCACCGTGACCGATATTCCACCTTGCTGTGATTTTATCGAGAATAATTCATTAGCGAGTGATATGGTTCTCAAAGGAAAAGCAAAACAAGTTTTTTTAAATATTCCTAAAAGGTGCCACACATAGAAAGTCGATCAGTGGTTTTGAAAATGAAAAAAAAATCTTTGATAGCAAAAATCTCAAAAACTGAGCCTCCTAAGAAAAAACTAATCGCTTTAGACAAGAAGAGAATTTCAAGCTCTACAATTTTGATCCTTGGTATTTTTTTGTAGGGTGCTTACTTTGACCAGAAAAACCTAATTTATAATTTTTTTTTCATTTTCAAAACCTTACAGATTTTGTATATGGTTTAAATTCCCCTTAAAAATGAATTTTCTGGCCAAACTAAGGGTCCTACAAAAAAAATGCTAGGTACCAAAATTGTAGAGCTTAAAATTTCCTTTCTGCTGAAAAGTAACCTATTTTTTTCTAGGAGGCTTGGTTTCTGAGATTTTTGCACTCAAATTTTTTTTTCATAACTATCATCATCCTTCTATAATTTTAGGCCAACCTGTATTTACAAAAGCGAAATCTAATAGGAGTAAATATTTGAAAGGAACCGAGTAATAAAAGACAAGAGTATCACGGATCTATATTTTCATTCGCAAAATTTCGATATCCTGATCATAAAAGTCAAAATATTCTCTTAGAATACGTGCTAAAAATCCAAAAGTATGCAGAAAATAAGCTCTATAATTTTTTTAACATGGACATTATTTTTAGGGGGTTTGAAGTAGAATCCAAATGAAACGAGTAGAGAGTTCATAAGATTGTGGTTAGACCTTATAGCGAGGCAGGTATTGATCAATCAATTCATTTTGTCATTCTAAGAAGAAAGGAAAAAAAAATTCTGAATTCAACTATTTGACAATGTTGTCGAAAAAATAGCCAGAAAAATTGAAAAAACAAAAACAAATATTGAAAACCAGCGTTGAGAACTGAGGTACCGAGCTTTTTTTTGTTACACTGGTATAAATACCCTAAAAATCCGTAAAATGACCAAATATTCTCAAAAATATTATAAAAACTCGAGAAAATATGCTAAAATATGCACTGACAAATATGACTCAAAATGCTCAAAACTTTCTGAAATGAAAAGATATCACAGAAAACTCGATAGAATAACAGAAATGAATATTTTAGAAACAATCAAGAATAGGTAAATCAGTCGCATACAATTTATTTCAAATGAACGAATCAGATTTTTTTCAAACAGGAATCAGTCGCAAAAAGCCCATCCTTGATAGAATCGTCTATAATTGTTCAAATCGTTCGCGAACGATTTCATTAAACAAGAGGCAAGTTCATTGTGGAAGATCTGATCAGAAATGAGTTATTTGTTTCAGAACGATCCTAGATTGGGCGTGATTTGGATCATGATTCGAATCGAAATTTTTTATTCCAGATTTTATTCGAATCTTTTTTTTTTTGAAAAATCTACCAATCAGGACTTCATTCGTGATTCAGATCTTTCTTGCATTTTTAAAATTTTTTTGAATCAGAATCACTAAAAATTTGTTTTTAATAATTGGTCAAGTTTGATAAACGAGACCAATTCTGATTTGGATCATGGTCTGATTCAAATCATGAATCAGAATCATTTAAAATTGATTCTTATTCGAATCATTTTTAGAGCATCACTGTTGGTCAAGATTTGATTCGTGATTCGAATCAAATGAACGTCTTATGATTCTGATTCGATTCAGATATTTTTTTTGATTCTGCAGTCCAACCCTGTGAACGATTTGAGCCTTGATTAAACATTCAGTTACATATAATTTTATTAGGAATGAATCGTTTGCGAACGATTTGATGACACCAAGTCGTTCACGAACGAGTGAATCGTTCGGGAACAATTTGATTGATAAGAAAAGTTATTCAAGTACGTATGATTTTTTGATTTGTTCAAAAATAAATCTTTCACAAACGAATAAATCAAAAATGAGTTGTTCGCAAAGAATTTGATCAAAAGATCTGAGCGAAGATGAGGATGAATTAATCACAAATGATTTGATCAGTAATAGATTCATGAATCATTCAGACAGGAATTGTTCGCGAATGATTTTATCAGTGATGAACGAATAATTAACCAATGATTTGATTAGGTACGCCAAGTCGTTCATGAATGATTGTATCAGATATTGATTGTTCGCGAATGATTTTACCACTCAGAAGTTAATTCGTTCTCAAAAAAGTCGACTAAAAATAAATCATTCGTGAACGATTTGATCAATTATAAATGATTAGATTAAACATGGGGTTTTCATCAATGATTACAGTAGACAAAAATCGTTCGCAAAAGATTTGATCAACCTGGTCACGCTTTTGAACGATTTCCTCAAACATCAATAATGGGTCATTCATTGTACATATTATTTGAATCAACATGATTCATCGTTCGTGAATAGACAGCTGAATCAAATAAGACGCATTTGTGAACGATTTGATCAGACTTGATTTATTTGCGAACGATTCTATCATCAATGGGTCATTTGGGTACATATGATTTAATTAATCATAAATATTGTTTATGAACCATTCAATTGGAAAAGAGTCTTTCGCGAACGATTGAATCAAAGAATATACATTCGTGAACGATTTAATCACTGACGAGAGCCATTTCAGTACATATCATTTGATTAAATATGAATTGTTTATTAATCATAGAATTAGAAAAAGGTCATTCGCGAACGAATAAATCAAGTAAGATGCGTTCGTGAACGATTTGATCACTGATGAGTCATCTGAGTCAATACATATGATTTGATTAAACATGAATTTTTCATGATCATGAACCATTCGATCAGAAAAGGGTTGTTCGAGTACGATTTGATCGAATGTAACACGTTCTCAAACCATTCGATCAATGATGAATCATTCGCGAACGATTTTATCACTGATAAGTCATTTGGGTACATATGATTTGATTGAACGTGAATTGTTAATGAACTTATTCGATCGGAATAAGGCTGTTCGCGAAAGATTTGATTGAACGAAACATGTTACCAAACGATTCGATCAATGATGAATCTGATGAATCTTTCATGTACATATGAATTGATTAAATATGAATCATTAGCCAATCATTTGGTCTGAAACTAGCCGTTCGCGAACGATTTAATCAAAAATGAATCATGTTGAGTTTGAATCGTTCAATAATTAGTTAATCAAGTATAAAGATTTGTTTGCAAAACAATCAAACTGATGCATGCAATTTGTTCACCACAGCAATCGAATCATTTCACTATTTTCTGCTTTTTAATACGAATTCTTTGGGTATAACAAACAATCTCTGAGTAAAACTTCTACTGATTTGCAGTTTCAAATTTTCTTTCGAATCACGTCGAGTGTGATTCACAATTTTAGGTGAACAATCTGCAAATTCGAGGCTAAAAAAAAATAATTTTTCAAATACCTACACATTATTTCATCGACAAAATTATTTTCCAGCAAAGTTTACCTAACTGAATTTTTTCAAAAAATCAAGTATCTGATATATTACTACAAAGTAAAACGAATTAGGGATATGTACAGCGTGGCTCATAGGTACCTAGATAATTTAAATTCAATGAGCTGATAGGCATATCACGCGATTTTTCGAAATAGGTAGGCAAAGAATTATTCGACATGGCAATACATACAAGTTCTCTTCATTTTTGAAATTGATTATTCGCTCAAAAATGAATTTATGAATAAGTAATATACGTATAACTTTACAGTACTCTTAGTTATGTACCACCATATATCTATACATACAGATACGCTCATGTACCAAACGGAGGAAATTTTCTCTCTGCACAGATTGCACATCTTGTATAAAATACGCCCTTTCGCTCGAATTGTATGTAAATTCGTGGATGTAAATTTATCGCATTTACAATATACGAGATTCATTTTTTAAGAACTTGCAAGGCGTTAAAACCATTCTCAATTATTAAGCGAGAGAAACTTGTGCCAGCGAAACATTTTCGTCATATAAGATGACGCGTACAACGGTAATGAAGAATTTCCTCCCTCCATTTTTCTTGCTGCCCTGCATTACTGCGAAAAATATATCCATATAGTAACTTTAATGCTCTCTTTTTTTTCTCTCGTTTTAATTATAACCATAAGTACCTAAGGATTGTTTGTTTTTTCTTCGCATTACGTCGTATACATTAAACGATGTTTTTAATTTCTTCGCGTTACTGGGGAGTTTTTTTCTGCTCTCAGCATTTTCGTGTGGTTCATTTTCGAAACTACGTACGCTCGGCGGCTAAAATAACGTTGGTACTTCGAATTACCACCGTCGCTGATTAAAATTACTTCAATTTTTTGAAATGATAACGGGAACTGTTTTTCAACGACTTCCCAACCGTTTCTCTCGCCCATACCTCTCGAGTACAATTTCCCTGTAATTTTTTCCCAACGTATTATTTTTTTTCTATCTTGGCGAAACAACTAACGCAGACAGGCTTCCGCAGATTCGCGTCGAAACTGGAACACGTCTGGGATTTTAATTTTGTGTACATAATAGTTGCACCAGTACACGGTACAAAGGTTTAATTTTTTCTAATGTTTTCGTAGCTCGAAAAACCCACTCCGACTACCGAGCCGTTTATTGTTTATCTAATCGCACGCGGTACATCGCGAATCGGATTCTTGGAAATTAAGCTGACTGGTCGTGTCTGCGTTTCTGCGAGAAGGTAAAGGCGAGCGAAGCAATTTAAACGGCTGGAGAGATTCTCCTCTCTCGCAAAAACGAGTTGATTTTTATCAACAAAACGCTGTGGTATGCTCGGTGTGCGTTGATACTGCAATGCGGGCTTTATAAATGAGACCTCCGAACAGGAACAGTTGATACGATTTGCATGTTTTCAAACAGCGTATAGAGCATACCTACAATTAGAACACAGCTCGTATACTTGGAATTTTCACACTGGTGAGTTTTTACCTTAATTAATGCTCGTTTTCAAAGTTTGAGCAGCGTTTTAAAGAACGCTGTGTATCTAGCGTATACCTACGTATAATCTTGGACGATCATCTACGCTTGGGACTATGAAGATGGTATAATGCAATCGTATACACTGTAACGAGCCGGCCATATAAGATATAAGTCTCCGGTGTGATCTCGTAAAAGATAAATCCGCCGTCGAAAAATTCACCTACCGACGCCTTAAACGTTGAGAAAATTGCAATTAAATAATTCATTAAGGCGAACGTAAATTTAACCGCTATGTAAATTATACCAATGATAAGGTCATAACCGACCGTTGCAAAGGTGTAATTAAAACGTAATAAAAACCTAGTCCAAATATACGCGCTGGCTAAAACGTAATTACTTAGCAAACTTTTACCTTTTCTACGGCGCTGCACGCCCCCGCCCCAGCCCCCTACCGCGTCGCCGAGTACCAGAAAAATTATTTTAATTTCGCCAGATGAATTTTTATCGCTTAATCGCGTTAATGTTGTGTGTTTCTTCGTCGTGCTTTTTATTTTCACTAGTTTGAGAGTTTATATGCGAAGGCAGAAAAGGCATGTGTAGATTTTCGGTCTCTCTTTCTTCGTCACAATTGTTTGGAGTTCATAAAAGCAGACTTTTTTAAAACGAGGTTTTCCTAATAAAGATTAGTACGTAGTTGTGTAGGTACATAATTTTCCCATTTTCATATACTTTTTCACTATGGCTGAGGGTCTAACTGATTTTATTCAAGCAAAAATTATCAATTTTTTTACGTTTTTAGAAAAAATGTTCAGTAAAATACCCCTCCAACTCCACAAAATGACTCCAATTCAATTTCGAAAAAAGTAAAACTCGAAAATATGTGTTTCAGAAAAATTTTCAAACAGAAGAGAAAAATTGTTTCGGGGGAGGGGAGGAGTTAAAATAAAAAATTTAGAAGTTTCGACTTCGATAGAATTTTTTCGAATTTTTTGACTCCACGTGCAATTTTTTGCAATTTTTTCTACTCAAAAGCAGAGACGGGCAAAATCATTCAAAAAAAAAAAAAAAATTCATCGAGAGAGCTAGGTACCTTAATGATTTAAAAATCAGATTTTGATGTTCCAATGTGATGATTCAAAATCATTTACGTACACGTAAGAATGATTTTCAATTTTTAAGGAAAAAAAAAATATAAAAACCACTTCATGTTGTTATACGAGGGTCATTCAAAAAGTAATGCACAGCGCGCTCTAGCGGCAAAACTAATTCACTCAGCGAGCCCCGCGTGGTCTCATTTTGTAGCCTGCGTGAAGTCTCAGGAACACGTTGGTGTGTTTAGTTTTTTTGTGCGATCACTAGAAAAAATGTTAGACGAATCCGCGCAGACCCAAGAAAATTTCTCGGGTCACGGCAGTATGTTAAATTTCCATAAGGCAGCTACCGCAATAATCACTTTTCTGAGCAAATACGGCTGGGAAACGTTACCGCATCTGCCGCACTGCCCGGATTTGAGTCTGC
>FIZU01066666.1:0-10014 GCA_900064475.1 Pseudococcus longispinus
AGTCAACTTTAGGTAAAAAGCTGGCTGACAAAATGTCTGATTTAAACTTTCTTGAAATTTTTCAAATCCATAAAATTGAAATTTTCCAAGTTCAAAAAAGTCTGACAAAATGTCTGAAAATCAGCGTAAAATGTGAAATTTTCTAAATCCAAGAAGTCTGCCTGACAAAATATCAAGAAATTACACTGATTTATAAAATTTTCCTAACTCAAAAAGTTTTAATAATTTGTCTGGCAAAATAATTGGAAGTCTGCATTATCTCTGAAATTTTCAAAGTCCAAAAAAGTCGTCTAAAAGTCAGCAAGTTCAAAAAAGTCTCAGAAAATTTCTAAAAATCAGTGTTAGGTAAAAAAGCTATCTGACAGAATGACTGATCTGAACTTTCTTGATATTTTTCAAGTCCATAAAATTGACATTTTCTAAGTCCAAAAATTAATTAAAGTTTTTAAATATTTTCTAGTCTAATAAAAGGCTGACAAAATCTCTGAAAATCAATTTTTCAAGTTGAAAAAAATTTAAATTGTTTGTCTGACAAAATGTCTGAAAGTCAGCATTATCTCTGAAATTGTCTAAGTTCAAAAAGTCAATGGAAATCGAAAAAATTTTCCCAGTCCAAAAAAGTCTGACAAAATGTCTAAAAATCATCGTCAAAGAAATTGGACAATTAAAATGGACAACATTTTAGTATTGACCCCAACCATAAGACATATCCATGTCCATAACGATTCCTGGTCAAAATGAAAGTAAGGGTGAAAAATTTCTTCCAGAAATACCCTGAAGTTTCCTCGAAAGCACAGGACGAAAATTTTCCACCCTTTTTTTGTATTGATCTCAACTTGTCTCAACTCAGTTAAAGATGAAAAATTTGAGAGAATGATTACGAAAGTGTACGATTTTAGCATAAGATATACTTTTACTAATTCTTTCACGAAATTCCCTGACGATGGCTTTTAGACATTTTGTCAGGCATTCGACTTTCTGAACTTAGAAAATCCTTCAGATTTCAAACGATTTTTTGGATTTGAAAAAATTATAATTAGACGGGCAGGCGACTTCTTTACCGTGAAAAATTTTTAATTCGATGACTTTTAGACATTTTGTCAGATATTAGACTTTCAGAACTTGGAAATTTTTCTAGATTTCAAACAACTTTTTGGATTTGAAAAATATCAGAAATTTTGACTTTTTCAACCTGGAAAAACTGTATGAAGGCAGCTGACAAAGATTTGAATTGTTCCAAAATTTGATTTTTAGGCATTTTATGAGGTTTGATAACACTGTATCTGACTTTTTGAACTTCGATACATAGTGTTAAAATTTAGCAGGTAATAGATAAATATTTTTCTTTCACGAAATTCAGCCCTGATTTTTTAGATATTTTGTCCAATATTCACTTCATTTTGATATAACAGAAAGAGTAAAAGCATATCCTAGGTTCCATACTTTCATACATAGTGTGTAAATAATAACGGGGAGGGGGTCCAGGGGCGAAGTCTTTCTGGCCAAGCGCGAAACACCGAGTTTTTTGATTGTACTCTTTGCTGTGTGATATTTAAATTGGTGAAAGTTACCTCGTGCACTAACTTTAATTCGGTTCACACGATGTTATGAAAATTTTTGAATTTCATCCATCAAATCGGTCCTGGTTGTAAACGGGGCAGTTCGATATCAGGATTCTTCATTTTATTGTTTGAGAGGAAGAGGGGGGGGGGGGTCTTCTTTAAAAAAAGTAGAAAAAAATCTAAAATTTTTGTAAACGAAACTGCAGTGAAAACTTCTGAAAAATTTTACTCACGCCTCACGGTCGAGAAAAATGGGTAATTTTGAATTTTTCTCGAGGTAGGCATTTTCTAAAAAGGAATTTGCGATTGTTTGGTGGATCAACACCTTAGGGGCACTTAAACCCATGCCCACTATACATACTCGAGTTATCTACTTGTATTCGGCGATATTTTCCCGTATCGTGACATCAATATAGGTATTTGTTGCTTCGTCATTTACTTAACGAAAATTACTCGTTAAGTATAGTTTTTTTTCCACCTCGGTTTTGGCCGTTTCGACGTTTATTGCCGCTGCTAATGAAACGCATTACGAGCGTAGTAGGCGTGTGTGTGTAGCGTGGTACGGAGGAGGCGCGTGATGAAAAAAATTACATACCAGGTAAGCTATCCGCGAGTAAAATTATCCAGTATCCGAGTATAGCCACCCTAAGGTTAATAGATTAGTGAATACGTTTTGTGAGCGTGGTAGAAAACGTCGGCGGTGAACCCTTTCTCACGATTTGGCTGATGGAAAATGCCATACAGGCGCGTACGTAATTTCCTTTTGGCCATTTTCACGAGGCTGCGAAGAGGCATCTACCTGTAAATAAGAAATAACTACGTAGGCATAGATGTATTTATACGAACGCCAGAGAGGCTACGCCAAATTTTTCAAACCGTTTTTACATAGTACGCGGTAATGCTTTTTCGGTTCAAAGTAGCATTAAATTCCGCTTTAATCGGCCAACGAGAATGGTACTCTTCGTCTGACCAATACAGATACACACGACCGTAATTAGATATCTATCCGAGTTGGTCTGGTGTATACCATCCGTACGTACCTTAGATAGGTAGGTACTATACGTAGACGTACGTACAATATATGCAACGCAGAACCCACAGTCATTAGTTCCACGTCGTAAAATTTTCGTCTTTAAAGAGCAAACACCGTTTAAAATATTCCGGTGGTTTTGCGAAACGCCAAAGTCGCGCGCATAAAATTTTATCGCGATGGGCTACGTAGTTGAGGCACGGTGGCGGGTAGCTGAAAGGGCTGAGTGGAGACGGAGGGGCGAAAAAAAGAAAAAATTCTAATTTATCCTTATTAATTCAGCAAACGGGCTCCGTTTAAAATGCCATTTCACCGAATCGAAAACCATCTTAATGAAAAATAAGCTGGTGCCCGTAATTAAAATGCATTACTTGGCTTCATTTTTAACTAAACGTAAAATAAACCATTTCGAATACGCCAACTGTTAATTTCCATTAAAATCCGGCGTTCTTTCGGAACCGCGTTATGTGCGAATATGTAAAATAACGCATCGACCAGGATTTTGAAAAATCGTTAACACATTAGCCGATAATTTTCTCATTATGTGTAGTCATCGTCGCATCGACGCGTATACAGTTTTTACTATACGACGGTACGTAGTGGAAGAGTCGAGAATGGCGAAGGCGAAGGTGATGGAGCGGAGTGCACATATACTCGTAGCTCGTCTGTGTACCCAGCTACCTACGTACGCAAAACCCATAACCACGCTGCTGATCGATAATTACCTTATAAAATTATCTAATAATAACGCGGTCTAAACGGCGGTACACCACATTGGTGAAAGCCTTGACCAAGTGTACGGAAAACTTTTACGATACCTATTCAAGCTCGATTAGTATACCTCCCTTTGCCCTAGCCGGGGTAGCTTGGCGGGCACGAGACGTTGTTTCGCGAACCTTTCTCGGCTCGCTGCAGCCCTCAGCCCGGCGTGTCTTGCGAATTATGTAAATACCCCGATGAAGATGGTACTAAAAGTCGAAATTAATTAATAACGATTTAGCCGAGGAAACAGCTCTGTCAGAAGAACGAGCCATCTACCAGGTAATTATGGAAAAGGCGAACCGTCGAATTATTCATCTATCGGTAGCGCGTCAAAAAGAAAAAATGATGGGCGTGTCTCGGGCGCAATTTTTTTAATACCATTTTTTTCGAAGAAATCTCATTTTAAAGAGTGGAGAAAAAATACACAAACACGGCGTCAAAAACCGTTTCGAAATGTGTTTACACGGCTCGTTATTATACTTAACTTATTACTTACCTTTATATACCTTTTGCGATGATGATAAATTACGAACTGGACGAAAAATTAAATACCTGGCTCGTTTATATGGTACAAAGGTATACGACCATACCTGTGTGAATTTTTTAAGCGTATACATACGTATGAGGATACTTGGTTTCGTGTATGTGTTTACCATTACCACCTTCTGTACGAGTATATAACAATTCCATCATTCATTTTATTTAATTACACCGCAATAAACGACCGTTCTTATTCATTTTATACGTCTATACGTACATTATACTTATTAGGTACCGGAAACCGCTGATTATATTTTTTAACACGACCATCGTCCAAAAAATTAACGTTCCGAGAGATTAGACCGTTCGAGTGGTCGTTGCGCGTAACTATATCAAAATATACGACCGGAATTTCAAATTGAAAAAGTTCTAATGTCGAAGTGTGAACGAGCCTGGTGTTAGCCCAGCTTCGTTGATAAGCAGGGGGAGATATCGAGACGAATAAATTCAAGGTGTTTTAAATGATTACCCGTAGGTATTTCTTTTTCTCATTTTAGTCGAAATATTTCCCCCCTTTTTATTTTTTTTTTCGCTACTAGGTACCTACATAGGTGAGTTGGTAGATGATTTTTTTATTACTTTTTTCCTGTGCAAAAAAATTCCGAAAAAATTTCTCATTTTACGACGAAATTCAAATAACGACTTTCGTATTCAAATATGCACTTTTATTATTGCTAAGTGCTTGGTAAAAATATTAAAAATTTTCAAATTTTATTATACCTACCGTAATATTATGTAAGTTATTTGGTGAAAGAATTTAATGGTTTGGCGAACTTATATAGGTACGTAGGTATATGTACAGAGGTTTATACGAGTTCTTCAAATTCGTACACCGTCGTGGCCGTACAAGTAGGTGATTTTTATGTGCGTGTAGATCCAAAAATTGTGCCTATTTTCTTTTCGAAAGTATTGCGAAATGCTAAAATGCCTGTTTTAAAAATTTAACGGGTCAAGCCGGTGAATTTTTCACGAAAAAGTACCTATATTTCCTACGAGCAGCTATAATTTTTCTCTCGAGAAATTTTAAATGGCACTTGACGGCTGACGTAAAATAAACGTGTAATAAAAAGGTCAAACAAACGTACGGTCATTCAAAACAAAACGTTTACAAGGTTTTGCTTACTCTTCATTTTGAAAGGGTTGGAGTTATTTGAAGGTTACCTACTGGGTGATAATGTTAAAAATTTGCTCAAAATTGTGTATAGAATATTCATTTTTTTTTTTTGTGATAGTCATAAAAATTGAGGGGTTGGTTTAAAAAACAGCAGTAGTCAAAAATTACAAAAAATGCTTATTACAGATTTGAAAGAAAATTTTACGAGAAAATTATACTTAGTGATAAAAGGTTTTCGAATAAAATTTTTCCCATATCAATTTTTTCCAGGTTCAAAACTGCGTCTTTCAGATGAATTCATTTAAAAACAGGCAAAGTCAACATTTTTAGAGTAAAACTTGCACTATTTTTCAAAATTAAAAAAAAATTGGCTACATAAATAATATCAACTGAAACAAATTTTTACTCGCCGATTTGAGTGCCGATTTTATTTTCGTTTCCTGTAAAATTTGATTATTTGACTATGATTATTTTTCAAATCAACCTCTCATTTGTTTACTATTGCCAGAAAAATAGTCAATTTTGATTAAAAATTGTGTAAAAATAATGCAAAAAGTAAAATATTGTACCTACAGTACTTCGAGAATATCACAAAAAGTGCTGAAATTGTAATGAAGATCGTTTAAAATTGCATAAAAACAATTTTGCTTCTTCTTTTTTAATAAAATAATTTTTCATATACCTGGCGAGGCCCGAACGAAGGGCCGAGTTTTAGCCTAGGATATGCTTTTAGTATGAGTAATTCTGCGAAAAATTTGACGAAATTTCGACTTTTTTGTACTTGAAAAAATTTTCAGATTTCCACTGACCGTTTTAAACTTGGAAAATTTCAAAGATAATGCTGGCTTTTGGATATTTTGTAAGAAAAACAATTTAGACTTTTTGAATTTTGAAAAATTTTAGAAATTAGGGTACTTAATTTTCCGAAATTGACTTTTAGACATTTCGTCAGAATTTTTTTGGGCTTGAAAAAATTTTCAGATTTCCACTGACTTTTTGAGATCGGAAAATTTCAGAGATAGGTACCTAATGTAGATTTTTAGACATATTGTTTGGCAAACAATTTCGATTTTTTGGATTAGGAAAATTTCAGAGATCATGCTGACTTCCAGACATTTTATCATACTTTTTTGGACTTGGAAAATTTTTAAGAATTCAAATGAATTTTTGAATTTGGAAAATTTTAATTTTATAGGCTTGAAAAATTTCAAGAAAGTTCTAATTAGACATTTAATCGGCCAGATTTTTACCTAACGCTGATTTTTAAACATTTTGTCTGACCTTCTTTGAATTTAGAAAATTTTTTAGATTTCTACTGAATTTTTGAGTTTGGAATTGGACTTCGAAAATTTTTCAAGGAAATTTCAGTACGAAATTTACCCACAAAAATCCTTTACGCTGACTTTTAGTTATTTTGTCAGACTTTTTTGGACATGAAGAATTTTTCAGAATTCAAATGACTTTTTGGATTTTAAAAATTTTAAGAAAATTTAAAATATCACGTCTTTATGGATTTAAAAAATTCAATGAGCAAAAGCATATCCCACGTTTCATAATTTCATTTGTAGTATGGAAGAGGCGGGGACTTATTTTTCATTTTTTCTTAGATTGGAAGTGAACTTTCCTGAAATTTTCCAAGTCCTAAAAAATCAATTTGATCTAGTCTAACATAATGTCTGCTGGAACATTTTTTTTTCAAGTCAGAATAATGCCATACATTTTTTTAAAAAGTCAGGTGTTAAAAATCAGTGCTTTTAAAAAATTTTTCAGGTTGATCCAAAACAATTTTGCCCGACAAAAAATGTCAAAAAGTCATCGTGATTTCTGATTTTCGTTTTCATGTCCAAAAAACGTATTTTCTAACAAAATATTTAAAAGTCTGTATCATTTCTGAAAGGCTGTTTGACAAATGTCTGACAAAATATCCATAAGTCAGCATTATTTCTGAAAGGCTGATTGACAAAAATGTCTGAGAATTGGCGTAATTTTTGATTTTTTTCCAAGTCTAAAAAGTCTGACAAAATGTCCAAAAGTTGTTGTGTGTCGTGAAATTTCGTGACGGAATTATTCAAAGTAAAGGCATATAATTTTTTTGCCCGTTTAAAAATTAAAATATGTACTTTATTTATCAAACAAAAAAACTCGAATTAGGTACGTATGCAAAATTCTTTTTTTTTTTGAAATTTTCAAAACAAACACGTAATGTTCCTTCAAATTTCAAAATAGGCAATGTGTTCGATCAATCGTTATTTTTGTTATTCCTCGCATAATTTTTGTAATTCATGTTACCAAAACACTATAATTTCTTGTAACGTTCCCAGAATTGATCCTTCTACTCCAAAATTAGACATTGACCTGTGTAGGTACCTATAATTTTTTCGTCCAAAAATAAGTATGGGTAAGTACTTGCCGCAAAAAAGAGTTTGTTTCCGTATACCGTGTATTCAAAACATTGATCAAATTACCCATCAATAACTCATCGGTTAAATATCCGCTGTCCAGCTAAATTATTATGGAAAAAACCTTATTTGTCTACCTAATATGACACACGAGAGTGGGAAACGACGCTCGACATGCGGGTTTTCGAATGCTAGTTGAGCCATATGCTTATAAGTAATTCAATACTTTGCGCTTTAAAGCGGCGTACTTGAAAAAAAATTGAAAGAAATATATATACGCCGATGTTATCTTTATATACATAGTCGTGCGAGTTCGGTCGTGCCCTTTTCGTTAAATATACACCCAGCCCTTTGTACGGTTCGATTGTAATATCAGTTATTATAACAACTGAAAGGCTTCCGTTTACTTATAATATATTCAGACTGGTTTCTCGTACTTATTTTAAGGCTGAAAATGAAATTCGAATACCGTTTAAAAACAAATTGAACGCGGTCGACTAAATGACATTCGTATTGTGTTGAATTTTTTTCCCCTCTCGTTAAACGACTTTCAATTTGAAATTAATACCAGTTATTAGCAGAACGACAATAGCCCTACGCATTCGAGTCTTTGAAATGGTTCATGCTCCGAGTTTAACCGCAGCATCGCTTTACAATATTAACGAGTCAGCTCATGATGAAATTATAATTACGCGAGGAAGGGCACGCCGCACCGGAACTTTTTGGTGAGATGATAAAAAAAATGAAAGGGACGGTACGATAGCGTGTAGGTTTTTTTTGAAACCGAAAATTCGCTTAATCTGTCTCGATATATTACTGGAAAACACGTACGCTAGTAGGTAGGCTATAGCTTTACGAAAATAACGTGAAATAACGCCAATGATTTATCATCGTATATGGTTTATTAGAGGTACGATTTTCCTCGGATGAACTCGGTTGCCGGAAAAGCTTTTGAGAAATTCTTGCAACTATTTAAAAAGTCGATAAAAGGTGAAATGACTTTTCGATGCGATTCTCCGAATAAGCGACGTAGTTTAAAAAGAAAAATCATTCTAACCGATATATTTTCTAAATTTCCCCCTTTTTTTTCCTCAAAGTTAATGTCGCCGTTATCTTTTATAGATGAAAATAAAAAAAAAGTATAGAAAAAGTGTATGAAAAAGTGAAACAAACGTTTCTTTTCTTTTTATTTCTTCCAACAATTTGTTTTCATCAATTTTTTAAAATAACTTCGAGCATTTCGTAAATGTTTTTTTTTTCTTTTTTTTTTTTTTTGGTACGCAGCGTTTTTCGGGCTAACGGTTTTTTTGCTACTTTCGTAATGTTTTCCTCGTCGTCTTATGTGGGTGAATAAAAAGACGAGCTTACGAGTTTACGCTTCTTTTCGATATTAATTCTGAATTCGACTTAGCCTCGGTACAAATTGATTTTCTCCGATAGGATTTTCTCACGCGCGTTTTATATACGTAAATTACAGATGAATCGAATGTACTTACTCGACAGAGCTGAGTTGTTGGATGCGTTATTTGCGGTGAATTTTTACCTCGAGAGGAAAATGCTACGTGAAGATTTAGATATATCTAGGCAGTTATTCGTTTTGATGCGCTTTGAAAAGGAGTAAGAACTCGTATGAAAAATTACTGAGGCGAACCAAAGTCTATTTTAAGGAGAAGGAGGGGATAAAAAATGAAAATTTTATATTCATATGGAATTTATTTCAATTTTTTAGACTCCAACTGTGAATTAAACAGAGACATCACCGCAACTTTTCCGACAAAACAAAAAACAGTGTCGTTTTAAAAGTCCAAAACGTCTGAAGTGTTTGTCTGACAAAATGTCTAAAAATCAGCATGATCTCTGAAATTTTTCAAGTCTGAAAAAGTCTGACAAAATGTCTAAAAATCAGCGTTAGGCAAAAAGCTGTCTGACAATGTTCTGATTTGAATTTTCCTTGAAATTTTCCAAGTCCATGAAGTTGAAATTTTCCAAGTGCAAAAAAGTCTGATAAAGTGTCTGATAATCAGCGTTATCTGTGAAAATTTCCAAGTCCGAGATGTCTGCCTGACAAATTTTGGAAAATTACTTTGATTTCTGAAATTTTTTAAATTCAATAAGTAAGTAAATTGTTTGTCTGACAAAATGTCTAAAATTCAACATTATCTCTAAAATTTTCCTAGTCCAAAAAGTTAGTGGAAATCCAAAAATTTTTCCAAGTCTATAAAAGTCTGACAAAATGTCTAAAAGTCAGCATCATAGATTTTTGTGACGGAATTTCCTGTCGGAATTTTGTCACAGAATTTCGTGATGTTTCTCACAGGTTTAGTCATCGCTAAAGCATATCCCATGCTAAAAAAAAACTGAAAAAATTTCATCACGCGAGGTTTCATCTCGGAATTAATTTTTTTGAGAGAAAAATTCACCAATTTTTCATCATTTTGAACTCAAAATGTCAATTATTGGGCGAACTAGAGGTCCTATGAACAAAATGAACAGAAACAAGATTATAGCTGATAAAATTTCCTTTCTCCAGCTAGCAATTAATTTTTAGCATAGGATATGCTTTTGCTATGGGGGGTGATCTCGTGGAAAATTCCGTGACGAAATTCC
>FIZU01066674.1:0-13882 GCA_900064475.1 Pseudococcus longispinus
GCTGGGCGTAAAGCCACAGAGTTAAAGTCGAAAATCCACGGTCGAGTCGTTCGAATACTACAAACAAGAAAGAATCGTTCGTGCTCGATAGTGGAATTTTCGACACCTTATCGATGACTGTGTGGCAGTTGTTTTTGTTGATAAAATGTGATAAAACTTCCAAAAAAATGGACCACTTCAAGTATATTTTTAATTACATTTTCGCGTTTTCACTTTAATGTTGTTTTTATGTTATAAACGTCGTTAGTTAACCAATTTCACAATGGCTAGTCCTTCACCACAAAATTCTACGATGCCTCCGCCTCAAACTCCATCCTTGATGGGACCACCTTTAAGTTCGCCATCATCTTCACCCATGGCTTCTGCACCTTATAGCCATGGGACACCGACCATGATGAATCATAATATGAATTGTAATGATACTGGCCCATCGCCTCAAACGATGCAGCAACCGTCACCTAATTATGTGCCACATTCCTCTGGTCCTATGAGCGTACCTCATCAGCAGCAAATACCGGTAGATTTAATGTGTTTTATACCCTCGTTAATTATTCGTCAGTCTTTTAACCTCTTATTCGTATAGCAACCTGGAACCAGGCAAGAGAATTTAAATGCGTTGCAGCGTGCCATCGATAATATGGAAGAAAAAGGAATGCAAGAAGATCCTCGTTATTCGCAGTTGATCGCGTTAAGGGCAAGACAGGGTAATATGGAAGGTCACAGATCTCCTATGCAGGTAAGGTTCATCAAAGCCCTAAACCTACCTCTTTATACGTAATTTTGAAACCATTACGTTTTTATTTCAACACCAGGGTCCGATTGGCACAGGCAAACATGCATTTAGTCCTAATCAACTGCAACAACTCAAAGCTCAGATAATGGCTTACCGACAGCTAACCCGAAACCAACATATTTCACCAGAGATCATGTTAGCAGTACAAGGTAAAAAAATGGAAGCACCGATGGCCATTCAAGGTCCAGTACCAGCACCATCTGACGCTTACCAGCAACGTCCTATGTCCGAAAATGGTACTTGTATTTTTTAATTCGCGTGTGTCTTTCAATCTCGTGGTTTCTAAGAACGTGTCGTTCATCTGCAGATATAATTGATCCGAATCATATGAGGCATGTACCAAACTCAGTCATACAGGTGCCTCATAGTGCCCAGCAGATGAGGCCTGGCATGCCATTATCTCCGGGACCGATGAATTCGCAAATGCAAAACATGCGTCCGCCGCAGCAGATGCCTCCGATGCATCAACAATTACCAATGTCTCAGGGTATGCCGCCTATGCAGCAACCTCAACCGTTACCACAACAGCTACCTCAGCAAACCGCACCACAGGGTCAACAGTTACCACAGAAACAGGGTCGTGTTACTTCGGTATCTAAACCAATCGGCATCGATCCGATTTTAATTCTTCAAGAAAGGGAAAACAGGTATAAAACAGAAGATAAGTCCTGTACAGTGGGTTATTTTGTCTCATATTCCATTTTTTCTAGGGTTTCGGCTAGAATAGCCAATCGTATGGAAGAGTTGAGTAATTCGTCTGTACCTGAAAATCTCAAATTAAAAGCAGAAATCGAATTGAGAGCTTTACGTGTATTGAATTTTCAACGCCAGTTACGTGCTGAAGTGAGTAGCCAAGGAGGTTTTAGTCTGATTTTTTTTCTGTTGGGAAAATTGGTGCATATGTTCCAATTGGCCTAATGACGATTTTTCTAGCTTATTTCAATGTATTGAGGGAGTTTTTTTTTAATTGAACATAAAATTTGAAAAAAAAATCACTATCTTTTATCAAATTACTTTCTTTAATTAAATATTAATTCACGAAAAATCACAGGTTTTAGCATGTGTTAGACGAGATGCCACCTTAGAAACAGCCAACAGTAATAAATCGTACAAACGAACCAAAAGGCAAGGCTTGAAAGAATCTCGTGCCACAGAAAAGTTAGAAAAACAACAGAGAATGGAAGCAGAACGAAAAGAAAGACAGAAGCATCAAGTAAATATTAATTTTTCTTTCAAGTTTCTCTCGCTGTATTCATATTTAATGGATTTCCTCCCCTTCTAGGAATACTTAAGCGCTGTTTTACAAACCTGCAAAGACTTCAGAGAATTCCATCGTAATAATCAAGCTAAAGTTTCCAAGCTCAACAGAGCTGTGCTCAATTACCACGCGAATGCGGAAAAAGAACAGAAAAAGGAGCAAGAACGTATCGAAAAGGAGAGAATGCGAAGGCTTATGGCTGAAGATGAAGAAGGATACAGGAAACTTATCGATCAAAAGAAAGATAAACGATTGGCCTTTTTGCTTTCGCAAACAGACGAATATATCGGTAATCTGACAGAGATGGTCAAACAACACAAAGTGGAGCAGCGTAAAAAACGAGAGGAAGAAGACGAAAAGAAGAAAAAAGTGTGTACATTTTTTCCAATTAATTAGATAATTTTTTTCTCGTTTTAATTCGTATTTATTTTGTAGAAAAAACGAAAACGAATACGCGCCGAAGGAGATCCCCTAGGCTTAGAAATGGATGACGATAATTCTCAGTTATCTGATATGCATGTTACGGTAGTAGAAACCTCGACAGGTAAAGAGACTTTTTTATTTTGCTCGTTTGTATTATGAAATCTAAGACGAATTGTTTTCTAGGAAAACAACTCCGAGGAGATGACGCTCCTTTGGCTAGTCAAATCAATTCGTGGTTGGATTCACATCCTGGATGGGATGTTGTCGAAGGAAGCGAATACGAAGATGACGAATATGACGACGAAGGCGATGACGATGGGTCCAAAGATGCTGGTTATTATTTTTTTGTATCTGTAAATGCTCTGGTGGGGTAAGGGGGCCAATCGGCCTATGGTCAAATTTCAAAATTTTTTTCAAGGCTTCCGATTTGTTATGGTAAAAGATGATTTAAGAGCTTATGCGGAATCCTTAGGCTCACCGTCAGGGGGCTGGACCCCCAAATAGTGATTTTAAGCTAAAAAATTGTATCTCCGCAAGTTTTCAACCGATTCTCACCAAACTTGGTATATAGGTACAAATACTCAAGGGTAATGTTTTAAAATTTTTTCAATTTTTTTCGACCCCTACAATGACCTTGAAATCGACTTTGAAAACTTCAAATTGCCGTGGGGGCACGGTTTTGGTGCGGGCACTCTGGAATTTGTTTTTTCGTTTTGTAGACCACTTCACAACACTCAGAATTTTTTTGATTTTTTTCTGGGGAGGGGAGGTCGTAACTAAATCTTTGAAAAAATGAATTTTTAAAACGTTTTCCACCCTTAACTAGATCATTTCTAATTGAAAACTTTTTTTCTTGCAATATATCATCAATTACACCAAAATACACCATCAACTTGTATTTAGATAAAATTCGTTCATTTTTCCTCTTTTCTTAAATTTTTTTTAAAATACCCAAACGACGCCATTTTGGGAACTTACAAGTTACAACCTCCACCGAGATGAGCTAGGGGCCTAAAAATCATGCCGGGGCTTGTTTTAAGTCGATATCCATCAAATATTGTAATTTTAACAAAATCGAGAAACTTCAATTTTTTTTGCTCTTTCTCACGAATTGAGTATTTTTTGATTTTGAAAAATTTTACATGAAATAAGTTGAAAAAAATTTAAGTTTCTCGATTTTGCTGAAATTGCAATATTTGATGGATATCGACTTAAAACAGCCCAGACATGATTTTTAGGCCCCTAGCTCATCTCGGTGGAGGTTGTAACTTGTAAGTTCCCAAAATGGCGTCGTTTGGGTATTTAAAAGAAAATTGAAAAATAGGGAGAAAATGATCGAATTTTATCTAAATGCACGTTGATGGTGTATTTTGGTGTCACTGATGATATATTACAAGAAAAAAAATTTTCGACCAGAAATGGTCTAGTTAAGGGAGGAAACAGTTTTAGAAAATCATTTTTTTGAAAAAAGTGTAAAATGGTCTTGAAAACGAGAGAAAAAAATTCCAGAATGCCCGCATCAAAACTGTGCACCCACCAGGGCCGGAGTGAGTGGAGGGGGGCTGCCCACAGCTGGACTTTGAGTTGGAAAAACTGTAATTTAAGGTGAAACATTGCTGAACGAGTTGAAAAATTACCAAATGATCTTAGTACAACATTTTAATCTGAATTAGAAAATTACAATCTTGATGGGACAATCACAACTGAAGATTTTTGAAAAAAAACAATTGGAAAATGACAAAATCCAAGCTTTTGGGTGCATTTTTCTACAAAAATTTTTGTCCATGCTCCGCTCGGGCACAATGGATTCGTTTCGTTTGGTAAAATAATGCATTTTTTAAAAATTTGTTCAAATAAAATTATGTTTTATCGATGAAATTTCAGCTTTTGGATGACCTTTTTTACAAAAATTTTCGCCCTCGCATCGCTCGGGCACAATCTCATTTCACCAAAATAATTTTTATACATTTTTAGAAATTCTGTATAAAATTAATCACATATTTTTCAATGAAATTTCAGCTTTAAAACGCCATTTTCTGACAAATTTTCGCCCTCGCTTCGCTCGGGCAGTACTTTTCATCAATTCTTTTGATTTTCATGAAAAAATACGTTCACAGCAACTTCCCCTTCCTCTCCCCAAATCCTAAAATCTATGGGAATTTCATGTTGCTCAGTTGGGAATTTCGGGTTCTTTGCCCCCCAAAGCAGATACCTTCGCTACGCCCCTGGCCAACACGGCAATTTGAAGTTTTCAACGTCGATTTCAAGGTCATTGTAGGGGTAAAAAAAAATTGAAAATTTTTTAAAACATTAGGTACCCTTCAATACCTGTACCTTGCTACCTACATACCAAGTTTGGTGAAAATTGGTTGAAAATTCGCGGAGATAGAATTTGTTAGCCTAAAATCATTATTTGGGGGTCCAGCCCCCAGGAGATGAGCCCAAGGATTCCGTATAAGCTCTAAAATCATATTTTACCATAACAAATCGGAAGCCCTGAAAAAATTCGACCAGAGGCCGATGACCCCCTTACCACACCAGACCCTTATCTTTGAAATGGTTAATTTTTCAAGTACCTACAATTTGTATTTTAATTTAGAAAGTAAAGAAAGAACGGGAGAAGGTAGGACCAAAGCTATTATCAGGAAACCTAAAGTTGAAGATGATGAATACAAGAATGCCTCAGAAGAGCATACGTATTATAGGTAGGCTTTTTGTATGTCCATTGGATGGTTTTTCTCGGCCTTGACTTATTTGATTAACTTTTTAAAAATATTTTTCAGTATTGCACATACGGTTCACGAAAGTATCACCGAGCAATCCTCAATTTTGGTTAATGGTAGTTTGAAAGAATATCAAATAAAAGTAAGATACAGAAATGATCAATTTTTAGTATTTATCCCGTAGTTTTAAATTAATTTGTGATATAAAATGGAATTTTTTAATTTTTTCTAGGGCTTAGAGTGGCTGGTTTCACTTTATAATAATAATTTAAACGGTATATTGGCCGATGAAATGGGTTTAGGTAAAACAATCCAAACTATAGCGTTGATTACCTATTTAATGGAAAAGAAGAAAGTCAATGGACCGTATTTGATTATTGTGCCTTTATCGTGAGTATTTCAAGAAAGATTTTTCTCTTCTAATCACAGATTAAGAAAATTATTTACCTGGAAAAATTTCTTTTCAGTACCTTATCTAATTGGGTATTGGAATTCGAGAAATGGTCACCATCTGTTGTCGTTGTCGCGTACAAAGGTTCTCCAGCCATGCGACGTACGTTACAAGCTCAAATGAAAGCGGCCAAATTCAACGTTCTGTTGACCACGTACGAATACGTTATCAAAGATAAGGCTATACTGGCCAAGGTATTCGATTGTACCTCTGATAATTCTCGTCTTTTCTTTTCGTAAATGTTCCAAAATTCGCTCGCAATTGTCTTTTTTTCCTTCTCCATTTAATAGATCCACTGGAAGTACATGATTATCGACGAAGGCCATCGTATGAAGAACCACCATTGTAAATTGACCCAAGTGCTCAACACGCATTACATCGCTCCTCATAGGTTACTCTTGACCGGTACACCTTTGCAGAATAAGTTACCCGAGTTGTGGGCTTTGTTGAATTTCCTCCTGCCGTCGATTTTCAAATCGTGTTCGACTTTCGAGCAGTGGTTTAACGCTCCGTTTGCCACTACCGGAGAAAAAGTCAGTAAAATAATTTTTCTTGTAAAGTTCTACTTGCAGTTGAGCTTTTTTTATTGGAAATTTTATGCTTAGGTCGAACTAAATGAAGAAGAAACTATTTTGATTATTCGTCGTCTGCATAAAGTACTTCGGCCATTTTTACTCCGACGATTGAAAAAAGAAGTCGAATCGCAGTTACCAGATAAAGTCGAATACATTGTCAAATGCGATATGTCCGGATTACAACGTGTTCTTTATAGGTATTTCCTCTTTGTCTCTCCTCACAGCAAATTCAATAGATAATTTTATGTAAATTTCTATAAACTGGGAATTTTTTTTCTTTAGGCATATGCAAAGTAAAGGTGTTCTTTTGACTGATGGGTCTGAAAAAGGCAAACAGGGTAAAGGAGGCGCGAAAGCATTGATGAATACCATCGTCCAATTGAGAAAATTATGCAACCATCCTTTCATGTTTCAACATATCGAAGAAAAATACTGCGATCATATGGGAACGTCAGCTGGTGTTATTTCTGGGTACGAGAAAAATCAGACTAAAATATTTCCCCTCATTTTCAATATTTTTACTTTTTCTCTCCTTTTTGCAGACCGGATTTGTACAGAGTATCGGGCAAATTCGAGCTACTGGACAGAATCCTTCCCAAATTAAAAGCCACCAATCACAGAGTATTGTTGTTTTGTCAAATGACCCAGCTCATGACCATCATGGAAGATTACCTAAACTGGCGTAAATTCACATATCTGCGTTTGGACGGAGCGACCAAATCGGAAGACAGAGGAGAGTTGCTAAAGAAATTCAACAGTCCGGATAGCGAATATTTCATGTTTATATTGAGTACTCGAGCAGGAGGCTTGGGATTGAATTTACAAGCCGCAGATACGGTCATTTTATTCGATTCGGATTGGAATCCTCATCAGGTTGGTCGTAATTTCAAATTTGGCTCATTTTACCCATCTCTTATTCGTTATCTTAAATGATTTGATTCGTTTTGTAGGATTTACAAGCTCAGGATCGTGCTCATCGTATCGGCCAGCAAAACGAAGTACGTGTTCTACGTTTAATGACTGTGAATTCGGTCGAAGAACGTATTCTAGCCGCAGCTAGGTATAAGTTGAATATGGATGAGAAAGTTATCCAAGCTGGTATGTTCGATCAAAAATCAACAGGGTCCGAGAGGCAGCAATTTTTGCAGACTATTTTGCATCAAGATGATCCTGATGATGAGGTACCCTTCTGTTGCTCTTTTTTATAATTTTGTGATTATTCATGACGATCGATTATTCAAATTCGAATTTCAGGAAGAAAACGAAGTGCCCGATGACGAAACAGTCAACCAAATGATCGCACGAAGTGAAAACGAATTCGAAATATTTCAAAAAATGGATTTGGAAAGGCGTAGAGAAGATGCTAAACTGGGATCGAATCGTAAATCACGTCTAGTCGAAGAAAGCGAATTACCCGATTGGTTGGTTAAAAACGACGACGAGGTAAAATACACGATAAATCGAGATATCTGATTTACAAGCTATCGAGGTACAATATTTACGTATTTTTGAATTGATTCTCAGGTCGAAAGATGGTCTTACGATGACGACACAGAGCTCAGCGTGACGATGGGTAGAGGCTCTAGAACTCGTAAAGAAGTAGATTACAGCGATAGCTTGACCGAGAAAGAATGGCTCAAAGTGGGTACCCTCCCTTCCCCCACCTTGTCATTACCTTAATCTAGTTTTTTATTATTTTTAAACGAATTTCCTCACCTATTTTCAAAGGCTATCGATGACACGATCGAAGATTACGGCGAAGAAGACGAAGAAGATATCAAATTATCGAAACGAATAAGGAAACGTAAAAAACGTATCATCGATGATGACGACGACGACCCTCCGGTCACCTTTCAGAAACGTAAACGAGTCGATAAAGCCGGCGAAGCGAAGCTCAAAAGGCAGCTAAGGAAGATCATGGATGCGGTGATCAAATTCACCGAAACTATCGAAGGCGAGACTCGCGTACTTAGCGAACCGTTCATGAAATTGCCATCTAGACGTAAATTGGCTCATTATTACGAGGTCATCAAGAGACCTATTGATATTAAGAAAATACTTTCGAAAATCGAAGATGGAAAGGTAACTAGATTTCATTTTTAATCGAATTGGGAATCACTGATTGAGTTACGAAGCCTAAAATTCGTTGCAATTTTGATTTTGTCATTTGAAATATTTCTCTGTTGTGTGAATTTCTCGAGAAAAAATGTGGAGTGTGCTCATCAAGTCTTGATAACAAATTCATAAACATGTGCTTGAATAAAATATTCGGTTTAAAAAAGGGTACCGTAATTTGTCGCTGAATGAAGATAGCGAGTTTGTTTCTATGTACATACAGGCTGTCCTAAAAAATCATAAAATGTTTTTATCTCGAGAAATTCAAGTAAAAATGAGGTATCGGAGATATCTTAATTCGGTCCATAGTACAAATTAACAAGGTTTTTGTGAGATTTACACTTTTGAAACCGGTTTCGCAGTTTCCAACCACTTGCTGGTAATTCCTTGAAATTTAAAGATACGAAAAAAACTTTTGAACGAAAGTTGTAGAGCAGTAAAAATTGACAATTTTTCAATCTTCAACTTTTGAAACCGGTTTGATGGTTCTCAACCAGTGGACTAATTTTCCCAAATTGGACAAAAAAAGGAGATACGAAAAAATATTTCATACAAAAGTTGTAGAGCATAAAAAATCAGTAGTTTTTTGTTTCAAAATTTTTTCTCCATCTTGCCCTGCAGAGAAAATATTCAAGTTTGCGTGTAATGTGAATTAATTAACTTTTGATTTCTCGAAGACCCCCCCCCCCCCCGAGGAATATAAAAATTGTAAGTTTTTAATGCTATGTATATATTTTGTTTCAAATTTTTTCTCTTGTCGAGATTTTCTTTGCAAACTTATAATTTTTTGGGACACCCGGGTGAAAAAATTAACTACATTAATGATACGAAAAAAAGTTTCAAACAAAATTTGTAGGAAATTGATTAAACATCATTTTTTGTCCTACAATTTTTTTCTGTCTAGCAAAGGAACGTAATTATTTTTAATTTTTCTAACAAGAGAGGAATTTATCTTAATTTTTTTAGAGGAGTTGCCGATAGCTGGTTGTGAACCACTGACTCAATTTCAAAATTTCATAAAATCCACTCAATTTTTACTGTGTACACTCTACAGGCTGAATTAGAATATCTTCTTTCCACTCAGAGCTGTCAAAAAACAGTTTTTTTTTTTAAAAAAACGAAAAAAAGTTTTTTTTTATTTAAAACCGTGTATAAAAGTGGTTGTTGAAAATGTGTGTTTAAAACAAAAAAATGAAAAATTTCTGTGTATTCTCCGCTTTATATTTTTTCAATTAATGTTTCTCGTCGAAATATCAAACAAATAAATTAAACGAATTTTTTATGTTTCTCTCTAAATTCAAGAGGTTTAATTAAAAGCTAGCAAAAAACAGTTTAAAAAAAAAATTTGAAACAAAAAAAATGTTTTTTTTTAAAAACAAACAAAATGTTTTGTTGAAAAACAAAAAAAGATTTTTTTGAAAAACAAAAATTTTTTCAACAAAAAAATAAAAGAAAAAAATGTTTTTTTTGAAAAAACAAAACAAAATGTTTTTTTTTGAAAAATAAGAAAGTTTTTTTGTTTGTCCCAATAATTTGTTTGAAATTTCAAATAAAAAAAAGTAAAGAAAACCAACAAGGCCCTGTTTTAAACATGACAGCTCTGTTTCCACACTCCACTTAGATTTCCTCTAGAAAGTTTTTTGAACACCCTGTACATAAGATCAACATTTTTTACTTCTTTATCATCAAAAGCACCCGACATGAGAAATTGAAATTAACTCACAACTCGACATTTTCAACCAGTAAAAAATGACGAAAACCAGTCAGGACTTGATAAACACACTGTACTTCGTCATTTTTTTCGATCATCATTATTTCATTCCAAAGGACTTTTACCTCGTACTATTTACCCGTAATTTATTAATAACCATAGTTTCTTGGTTTTCTTTCAGTATACATGTCTCGATGACCTAGAAGATGATTTCATCCTTCTGTGTAGAAATGCCCAGGATTATAACGAAGAAATTTCGTTGATTCATCAAGACTCGGTTAAATTAGAAACTGTGTTCTTGGACGCCAAGGAAAAGCTAGAAAGTTCAGATTAAAGGCGCAGCTAGCTGTTTTTATTTTTGTTTTTTGTTTTTCAAAGTAACGATTTGATTGTGATTTTTTTTTGTTTTTTTGAGTTAAACGTTGAAGTCAAGTAAACCAAATTTTTTTTCTTACTTTAACCAAATACTATTGAGTTGTATCTGTTGTTCTATTGTAATAATAAATTTCGTCATTATGAAGTACACTTCATCTTTGTATCTTATCGATCCTCGTGGGAAGTGCCTATAAGGAATCTGGTATTTAATTCACTTTTAATTCTTATACTGAAATATTACTATTCCTTTTTACATTTGTTTATTTTGTTCAAATAATTAGCTATTGAAACGATCGATTTTATCAAAACTACGAAGAACTTTCGATGTACCTCCAAATTATGACAGTTTTCACTGTATCTCAAAATGCACTTACTACGTTCAAGAATTTCACACCGATCTCGCCTTGGTAATGACCTGCGTGCACCTTTCACACGAAATGAACTCTAATTTATCTCGTATTTTTCACCAACGTAATCAAAAAAATTTGATAAGAGAGAAAAGAACCGAAACATCGAATTATAAAAATTATTTATTAGCTACGTAAAAACTTATTCTGCTTGTTAGTGATCTTCGCAGGGTACGGAAAACTCCCCTTCTAGAAATACCAGTATCATGCCCACTATCGAACATTGCAATCGTTGGGTTGTAATCTGAACTATGCCTAGGACTCGTCGAACTATCAGGATTCATTTTACCAGAAGATACATCTCCGGCGATGTACATCTTGTGATGAAATACTCTGCACATCCGCTTATGGTTACTTTTGGTAGTGAATAGGCAGAATATAATGACACCTTCGTAAGCTCCCGCGATATCCGAAGAGTAACGTACAGCACACAAGACGTATACGTCGATAACGATGAAATAATTCAAAGCATTGCAGATGCTTTCGATCCAAGACATTAAAAAAACGCTGCCCGAAAGTACCACCAAACGAGCGTAAAATTTCTTGGACAATTTCGATAGAGTACTTTTCTTCAACGTTAGCAAAGTTAAAAATAGGAATATGGTGCTCAGCATTCGAAGGATCACTTCGGCGAAACATATAAAATTAACGAAACCGTCGATGGTGAGTTGTTCGAAGTACAGCAAACAGTAAGATGAGATGATTGGTATACCCCAGCCACACAAAGAATACATAAGGAATATATAATTATCGAAATTAAAATTAACTATACGAAATTCTAAAATACTATGACGAATAACTAGGTATGTATCGAAAGTAGTGATAAGGGTTAGAAACGCTGTGATGTAAACCATCAACGAATACAAAAAGAAGTAAACATTTAGAAAGGCTACTTTGTAATATAAAATTTTAAATATGTATAGTAAACAATAAGATACAACATAAGATGATAAATTCTTGCTGGAGATGTTGCTGCGGTGGTGTTTATCATGCCGTTGGCCATCATCGATGAAGTGCACAATTAGTAAAATAAAAGAAACCAGTATACCGAAAGATGATAAATAATATAAACACTTGGGTTCCAGCTCGACGTAATTAAGATGCACGTCGATCAAACGTTTGAAAAATAACGAACCGTTGTTCGCGTATTTGAAATCGATTACTATGTTTGAATAAAAAGATATTGAATAATTTACATATCCGAACGGAGAAATTAAATACGTTTCGTTGCATTTTTCGATTATTTCATTAAACATGTTTTTAAGGAACGAGAAAGCACCGAAAGCCCGTTCGCAAAAAGGAACTTATTATGTACCCACCTCCGAGATATGGGTACCCTTATCAAAAACCTTCACGTGATCACATTGTCGGTTATCAGGCAAATTTTTATTACAAGTTCGAAATGATTAATATTTCAAAACGTACGTCTCGTTTTATTAGAAATTTATAAATTAAGAACCGGGTGTTTGCAAAAAATGCAATAATACAGCAAGTAAGCAGTCTTGACTCTTGAAATGGAAAGATAGGTAGTGGAGATTTGATTTCTTTTCGTGAAAATATTTCGAATTCGTTTCGAGCTCTCGATCATACTCATATGACGTATTGTTATGAAAATATGTTGTGTACAGGGTGTTCCGGTAGCAGTGCACTGCCTTCAAACTAGAGATACAGCTACCCAAACAATAAGTGTATGCATGTTTACCGACCACAGGAATTGAAGGGGAATGTTATGCACTAGTCCAGGGAGAGGTTCAAAACCTCGGAATTCCGCTGATAATATAGATAGGCAAATTTTTTCGAAACTTTTCCAAATCCAAAAAGTCAATAGGAAATCTGAAAATTTTTCCAAGTCCAAAAAAATCTGAATGTCAATTTTCCAAGTTCAAAAAGTCTAAATTGGTTGTCTGACAAAATGACCAACAGTTAAGTTTCTATATTCAAAAAGTCTAAATTGTTTGTCTGAAAAAATGTCTAAAAGTCTTACTTGAAATTTTTTCCAAAAACCAGCTCAATTTACACAAGTCATATCCTCAGTAGACTACAAATAATGCGAATTCGAGTTACAAATTTTTTTTACCCGAGATTATTATCTAAAACGAGTTTACCTATCACATTTCATATCCTCAGCACTCAGGATCTGAGGAGGGTGACAAAATTCCAAGATATACGTTTTGAAGGGCTATTGAAGGACTACGTTTGAGAGGAAAATTGTTGTGGAAAACATATAATTTACCTAGGTTAATCAATAAATTGAAAATAAACGAACGAAAAAAATTCCCATGCAGAGTACTTGATTCGAATCTAGATTCAGACCGTCTCAAAAATGATCTGTACATTTTTTGTTTATACTCCTAGTGAAACTGGTGATTTTTCGCTTCAAAATGAACCGTTGTCTTCGTTTTAATTGTGTTGTTTGTGCTGCATATCTCTTCTAACCAAGGCGCAAATGTGATTTTTTCGAAATTTTTCATTTTTTATTCGTTTTTAATTACTTTTTCTTAATTAAATCGAATACTTTCGTAGATAGGTAAAATTTTAGTGTGCTTTTCGACTAATTCGAGGTCGCTGATCACGAATATGCAATCAGATTTGAGATGTAGCCATTCCTCGATATCGGACCAACACTTTTTTGTCCCAACAAAATGGCAAATTCGGCCAAAAATAGCAATTTTTTCGGTAAAAATTCATCAAATCGTGAAAATAATGCCGTCAAAGGATTCCTCGCATCAAAATACCTTGGTTTTGAGTAAACAATCACAATTATTAACTAAAAAGAATTAAATTGGCGAAAAATTGTGTAATAAATGACAATTTTTAATTAATTATTAATTAAATCGTAAAAATGACAGCACCAATGGATTCCTCGGATCAAAAAACCATGATTTCGACACTTTGTACGATCATTTTGAGTGAAAAAACAATGAAAACGGTGATAAGTAATTAAAAAGAATAAAATTTGCATCATAAATATTAATTTCTGCATTAATTATTCATTTAATCGTAAAAATAATAGCGCCAATGGATTCCTCGTATCAAAAAACCATGATTTCG
>FIZU01066684.1:0-13769 GCA_900064475.1 Pseudococcus longispinus
CAAAAAGGCAGTAAAAATCTGAAAAAATTTTCAAATTCAAAAAAGTCTGACAAAATATTCAAAATTTAATTTTCAAAATTCAAAAAGTCCAAATTGTTTGTCTGACAAAATGCCTAAAATTCAGCATTATCTCTGAAATCTTTTATGTTCAAAAATGCAAGAAAATCTGAAAATTTTTCCAGGTCCAAAAAAGTCTGACAAAACGTCTAAAAGTCAGTGTGATCTTAGAATTTTCCAATCTCAAGAATTATGCCTGATAAAATGTGTAAAATTTGGAGTGAATTCTAAATTTTTTTAATCCAAAAAGTATGAAGTTTTTGTCCGACAACTTTGAAATTTTCCAACGGCAAAAAAACCACAGAAATCTCACATGTGCTCTGATTATTCTGATTTATCCGCGTTTTTTTTACTCATTTTACTTATTTTACATTTTTACATATTTTATCAACTTATTTTAGTTACGTAAAATAAGTAAAATGAAAGTGGAATTGTCAAATATTTACTTTACGTTCCAACCCTGAGTTACAAAGAAGATAAAAACAAAAAAAGAAAAAGGAAGACTCATGCGATATCAAAAATGGAGCAAAAAAATGAATAGTGTTTTCAATTTAAAGAATAGGTTATAGGACTAATAAAAAAAAAAACTAGAGAATGCAAGTGAAATATACCTACTTACACGCGCCTATAGGAAATCCACTTTTCTTAATATTTATGTAGATACCTGGTTGTAGATGAAAATTCTTGTAACTTTCTGTCTCAAATTTCAGCGGAGAAAGAAGTTTTGGACCTTTTGAGGACGTCAATGGAACAAGATACCGAAGATATAATTATCAAATTTTAATATTTTTCAATTTTTATGATTGAGCTTGAAATTACTAAACAACTGCAAGAAATTATTAACAATTTTCAAAAATAAACGCGTTTTCAATTTTTTATGTTTTCCCAATCAAGTAAGAGGCGGAAGGTGGCAACTATTTTCGTGTCCACAGAGAAAAAATATTAAAACTGTCCCTGCGACAATATCTGGCGGGGAAAAAGGCCTAACTAAGTATAGGTATTCAATAATTATACTTTCAAGTTGGAATTACCTACCCTCTAAAATTTTCCAACATCTAATCACATCTGTCCACTTTATTCAGGTTTAAAAACCTACTCCACCAGGTCAAAAAACCTCTCCAAATCCTCATTTTGCAACACTTTCGCTTTCATATCCGAAATCCCCTAGTTTTCACTACATTGTCGATTTCCAAAGTTGCAAAAAAACACAAGAAATAATTAAAATTGAAAATTTATTATCACGTTTTCGAGACATTCACACTTAGAAGGTAAACTCGACATAAAGCGATCTACATAAATAAATGACTAAAAATATATACAAATTCTAAAACTTCACCAACGACACTGGTTTAATCGGAAAGTTATTATAAAATCCAGCCCACGGTCTTTCAACTAAACATTTGCACATATTCTTTCGAAAAAAAAAATCAAACTCGAAATACAAAAGAAAAACATAATACTTACAAACGAAAAAAAAAAACAAAAAAGAAGAAAAATCCGCGATACAACTTACGATAACACAAATTCGAAAAAAATAAGGAACTGAACATGGCCATAATGAATTTCTCATTATTAAAAAAAGAAAATCATAATAAATAAAATATTTTAGGGCTACTGATGAATTTTTTGGTTTAACGAATAACGCGTATGATATAAAAATATCTAATATTTTAATATAGGTACAAGCGTATTCAAAAAATAAAAAATTAGGCCTCAACTAGACCAATATTTACGGCTCTTGGGCCATTTATGTCACCGTTTATACACGTCCCCCTATTTGACTATTGTTGTATAACTGGGTACATATGCGAGTATTAAAAACTCCCTTTATCTAAAGAACCGCCTCGCTTATGTACGTGTATATGCGAATAATGTACAAAGTAAGGCCTATTTCACTGTGGGGTTGATTTGATACAATATGTACCTCTTCTTTTTCTCTATATAAATTCTATTTTGGCAATATGATTGAAACGTTGTATTCAAAACATCCCCCAACGAAAGGGTGCGGCTAGGTGGAGACATTTTTTTTTGAAAAATTTTCTTCATTGTTCGTTTTACGAATACTCGAAATATAAATCGATAAAAATGGCCGCGTCTGGCTCGTTTTTAACGTCCATCGATTAATCGATTCGGCACGGCGAACAAAAAATAACAAAAACAATTACGATAATGGTAACTACTCACGAAAAGAAATGGTCGTTTTCGAAATATAGCAACGATGCCACAAGCACGAAGTCGAGGACTGGACCATGGACACGAAGCTACCCAAAAACCGACGATTTTGACTACAGGTCGGATTTCGAATCATTGGACAGCACTGTAATGGGTTTCAGAATAGGCTGCTGCAATCGTTGCTGAGATGGTTCGTTATCGTAAGGCGAGAATACAGAAGGTTTGCTTCGATGACCACCGCTGGGCGAAGTGGACGCTGCCGATATTGTCTCCAAACTGGGTAATCTCTGCTGGTATTGTTGTTGTTGCCTGATGGCGTTGTATAAATACGGAGGGTACATTGCTCCGGCTGGATTTCTGGTGTAACTATCCGGACTCGTGGCCAAAATGCGATCGATGGAGAATCCGTTGATGGTCGATGTGGTCAAAGCCGGATCCGCAGGCAGATTTGGCGACAGGACAGCGTTACCATTGGGTAACATGGCTGCGGTGGCTGCGGCTACGGCGGCCATATGAGCTGCCGCTGCTGCGGTTGCTGAATGGTACACAGAAGGAGCTGCTGTGTTGAATGGGTGATGATACAAGTGATGAGGATCGTTCAAAGAAGGCAGTACGGGCCATGAGTGATGAGGGTGAGGATTATTGGCGACCAGAGCACGTTGATAAGCGGCCACAGCTGCTGCAGCTTGAGTAGATCGATAAACAGCCAAACGCCTGTTGCGAGAGACTGCTGTGGATCTGCGTCTCAATTTACCAGTCGATCCTCCGATGAAAACGTCTTCGCTGCTCGCATCCAACATCCAGTAATTACCTTTGCCAGGATCGTTATAGTGGCGAGCCACCTTTACAAAGCATTTGTTCAGCGATAAATTGTGACGGATTGAATTCTGCCAGCCTTGTTTGTTTTCTCGATAGTATGGGTAATTTTTCATTATGTATTCGTAAATTCCATTGAGTGTCAGGCGTCTGTGAGGACTGTTCTTGATAGCCATCATAATCAGAGCGTTATAACTGAATGGTGGCTTTTCGTGTTTCTTTTTTTCATCGTCTTTTTTTCCATCGTTGGCGTCTTTATCGCCGGAGCTTTTTTCGTCGCCGCTTTTCGCACCTTCGCTGGAGGCGTCTGCTTGCTGGCCTGAGGTCACCGAAGCCGAATTGGGCGTCGTGGCTGCTGTCCTGCTACAGTCCAAAGGCGATGATAGGTTCGAGTCGCCAGTCACGTCGAGATCTTCGTCTTCGCTGCAGCGATATTCTAGACAGTTTTCGCTGTCGTCCGAATAGTCTTCCTCCATTTCATCGGATTCGTCTTCTACGTGATCGTCTTTGTCGTCTTTAGTAACAGAAACAGAAAGAAAACAACAACTGACCATTAGTCCACTGACGTAGGGAATATCAAATTTGATAAATTACGTGTGTAAAGATAGGTATATTTCACAAATTAGCGGAAATCCTTCGAGGATTTGATCGAAAGTTTTGAAAAGATCGCAAAATTTTGCAATTATGTGAATGAATTTCGTTAAATGGGAGACTTTTCGTTAATTCCTTCGGTTTTTTTCAATTTTCTCGAATATTTAAAAAAAATTATTGAATTAAAAAGTTCATTAACTCGGGACTAGCGCTGTGGATTATGATCGATATTCGATTAATCGGTTAATCGGTCATTCCTTTCAAATAATTGCGACAAAAATTTAGTTGATTGAAAGTTGTGATCGACTAGTAGAAATCGATTGAACGTCATAAGAAATTTCATAAAAATTGATAAAAACGATTTTGAGTGTCAGTAACATGTCAAGAAAAAATCGAAAATTTCAAAAACGATTTCAACGTACTTATAAAAATTGTTTGAAAATAAACAGAAATTAAAATTTGCAAAACTGAAAATTGACGAAACAATCTATGATAAAAGAATTTTCGTGAAAATTGCCTCCACAAAAATATTAAGTAAAATATCTATTCCATTTCATTTTCAAATTTTGGATTTGCCCTTAATTTTCCCGATACACCCCCTCTCCCCAATTATACCTATAAAGAAAGCGATATTATGCTCTTGTTGAAGAAGAATGAGGATTTACTCTTACTTTGTAAAACGCACGAAGATTTGGTGTATTTATTTGTAAATTAAATAAGGTCAAAATTTTAAGATGATGAAAATGAAAATATGCCTAAAACGAGAAATAATTGTAAAATCAGATCTGTTGGCAAAAGAATTTTTAAAAACAGACAAATGAAATTTAAGGACGGTTCTATATTTGGGGTCTGAGGGGGCTGGCAAACTCTCTGTTTTGAAATATGCCGAAAAGTTGATAAAATTAGAAAAATTGAGCAGAAGTTAACAGATCAAACTGAAATGTTGGAAAGTATTATGAAATTTCAGCTTTTAAATATTTTTTTCTGTAACATTTCACGTCCTAGCTTCGCTTGGGCACAATAACTTTGCATAAGTACGAGTACTTTTTTCAAGAAAAATATCATGGGATGTTTTTTTTTTCAATTTTACATATCAAATCACTTTTTTTTCCTCCAGTCCTTCTTTTTGAATAACTGAATGTGTTATTTTATTCCAACAGCTATTCACATTTTCATGAAAATTGGTAAAATTGCTCCGAAAACTTGGCAAATTCAAACCTCAGACCCCCAAAAAAGTCTCTAAATCCAAGACTAATGGAGTTTCAGGGAATTGAGTATACGAGTGTGTATGAATCTACTTCATCTAGGCTTTGAAAATGAATGTTATAAAGACTTCAAAATTCATTTTCAAACAAGAAAAAAGTAAACTCGGGATACAAAAGTAATAAACTTGATGATCGAATAGGAAAAACAGACTACGAAATTTTAGACTAAAACTTACTAGATTCGCAAGAAACTGAAAATTTTTCAGTATAAAAATAAACAATCAGCAAACCACTCAGTGAAAGACAATTGTGCTATTTACTTTACCCACTCTTTTGTACCTTTACAGAAAATGTTTTCTCATACAAAATTGGTCTGTTCTAATGAAATTTGAATCATTTATACCTACTATAACGAAATCGATTTGAAATTTAGTAAAATATGCATAGCTTTTTAAGAGAATTTTCAATGCCATTTTCTTAATAAAACAGACAAATCAATTTTTCCCAGTTTCTCTTCGCCGAACTCCTTACAAACTGATCATTGAAAATTTATGAAAATTTTAACCAAAAAACGTAGTTATTTAGTGGGAGACCTGATGAGTTAATTTTTTAGGCATAATTACTTCTTCACGTTTTCAATTGCTACATCTGCCAATTTCACCAAATATTTTCTGCAAAGAATTTCTGTTTATTTTTCTCGGCCCACAACAAAAACATATCCAGAAATGTTTTATAGAAATTCAACAAATTTATTTCGATATGATTAAGTACAATTAAAAATTTTGGAGCTGCCAAGCACTTCTTTTCCACCTCATTAAATTGAAATGTATCTACTGGACTAAGAGTTAAATCTATCAGCTTAATTTATGTAGTTTGTCAAACGTAGGCCCTATTCACGGGTGGGTGCATATTTTGATACATTTGTCCCAAGGGCGGGGGGTTTTAGAGGCCCAGCCAAATTGAAAATTAATATTTTTTTGAGTTTTTTACTTGTAGCTTATTCAAACTTCATGATTAAAAAAGTGAATTTTATTTAGCCGTGTTTCTTTTTCTTTTTTAAGTTGTTGATAAACACGAAAGGGCCCGTAAAATGTTTTGTCCCAGAGCCTGAAATTTGTCAAACGAATGTTGGCCGCTCGGAATTTACCTAATCCCCCAAATTCAGAATTTCCTCCATTCTCGAATTTCCTTAAACAAACTCAAACATCTTTGCCTTGAACTCCTCATCCATTCCCAAAGGATTCGCGTATACTGTGAAATATTAATACCTAAATCATAATATAAATCAGATATTCGACACTTACCAATTCCTTTAGCTTGTTCGGGCAATGTATACGAGGTTATCATGGCATATTCCGGCGTTTTCGAAGCGATTTCCGAATTACTTTGAGTCGGCGGCGGTGACGTCGACGTTTGTTCGGAACTTTTCGAAGATATGGATTTGCTGGAATGCGTCGTGGTCAGCAAAGAACTGATGTAAAAATTCGAAGATTTTCTGCTCGGTGTCAACGCCATGCTGGGTTCCTTATGAGCGATATTCGTTGCGTTCACCATTGTCATCAAACTGAACTTTCTTCACCGCGAAAATCGCACCAACTAAGATAAAATTATCGATTCGATCATTAAAATCACTACCGCAAGTTTTTTTTCGCGTTTCAACAAAACGAAAATGTAGTAAAATAGTCAATTTATAACAAAATCGCGAATATTGTTATCAGATAAATATACGATCGCGTTTCGACACAGAAACCGGTGCTGGTTCAACTCGTACAACAGAATGTTTTAGTGAGCACGTCAATTCGTGAACTAGAACTAATTTTACTCGACGAGATCGAGTATCTTGTTTGTATACACGAAAGGAATACAAAATACAATCTTGTGCTGGCTCGACCAACCTCCGCGTAGGTACTTACTACAAAATTCCCACCAATCGCGAGATTCGAACCGATGCCGCGAGCGACATCCAATGGTACGGTCGACCCGCCCAAGTCTTTTGTTATTTGCCGATGGGTCGTTTGTGTGTTTTGTACATAACCGCCTTTTCTCTGCGTGTTTCTCAAATAAACACTCCTAAATAATGCAAACACATTGCCTTTTAGCCGTATCGTTGTCGTCCCATGTACTCCGCATATCGCTTACGACATCGACATATACACGTTCTCCAACACGTACCCAAATCCCAAAATTGCTGACTGTTTTGACTTGACATCGACGCTAAAACAAGCGTCGAGCTAAAGGTATCTATGTACACGTGCGTGGAAGGCAGTGTGAGTGAACAAATATACTAGTGTGCGAAAAGAGCTTTCCTTTGAGTGTATTTGTAAGTATACTCGTCACTTTTATGTCTGGTTTGTAGAAGTAGTGGAATTTATAAGTCTCTGATACAAGCAGAGTGGACTTGCTCTTTTTGATGATATCTTAATGATGGCATTTGGGGCGACATGGACATGGATGAAAGACTGTAATTAAGCTGATTTGTCCTTCTCTTTATTTTCAGATGTTTTCCTGGATTACACCTGTGAAATTTTGATATTTCAAACTTCTTAGAACAGAAGTGTGCTTTATCCCTATTTCTACCTACTATTTTATTGCGCTACCCACTTGAAAACATGAAAATTAATCAATTTTCAGTCTTTTATACTCTACAGTCTACAGTACAGGGGCAGACTCAGGGGAGCGCGGAGGAGGGCTAGTCGACTGTTTATTTGTGTAATTTTGATTGCTCGATGTTTTATTCTATAAGGTTTCATAGACAAGTTTTTTAAGTAAGCAGGCAATTTATTCGTTCTTATTAACTGCGGATGTTTCGTTTTTTAGAATTTTCAAGTTGGTACATAATTTGAAGATTTAGAAGGACCACGATGAATTAAGCAAGTTTTAAATTATGTTTCAGTGACAAAAAAATCGAAGTCTAGATTGAAAATTACCTAGAGTTTGATATGCACCTACCACGATTTTGTTCAATATTTGCAAAAAATGTCGAGGTACCACCTTCTTCAAGGAGGTGCTACAGAAGAAACGGCCAATAAATCGTATTTGAGTTGAAAATTACCCAGATTTTGATACTTGCAATTTTGCTTCCAGGTTACAGTTTTGACATGAAGAGACATGCGGTGCACTGCTTTGCGTCAAGGGGGGAAATTTGTTAAACTTTTTCCGCCACCCAAAAATAAGTCCTACCGGGTGACTACTCCATTTCAAGGCCACCCAAAACCAGTGTTGCGAGAGTGGCTAGATAAGACACTCCAAAGGAGTGCTGCTCACTCCAATTTCTCCATCACTACTCCACTCCTACTCCACTCTTCACTTTCATTAAAATTCTACATTGCTTCACTCCTACTCCTACTCCAGTCCTACACCAATAACTCCGAACTCCACTCCGACTCACTTCTACTCCACTCTTTTCAGAACTCCACTCCGACTGACTCCTACTCCACTCCACTCCTTTTTTTTTTTTTAAACTTTCTTATCAATACAGTAATACTAATCTGTTGTAAACTTCGGCTAAATGAAATTGAAACAAATAAAAACAATTACTCCGAGTTTTAATCACAATATTTCATAAAAAATAAAAGCTAAATGAAATTGAAACAAATAAAAACAATTACTCCGAGTTTTAATCACAATATTTCATAAAAAATAAAAGCTAAATGAAATTGAAACAAATAAAAACAATTACTCAGAGTTTTAATCACAATATTTCATAAAAACTAAACGAAAACGAAGTACAAACCAACAAAGTAAATTAGAAACTACGTAGAATTAGAAATACTAGCAAACAAAAGAAATATTATCATAACAAGTTCGCAAGGTATAGTATTTAAATTTAAATTAGACATGACTAGAATTTTGACATTGGTATATGTAACAAATATTGAGAATTAACAGTAAAATGATAACTAATTGATATAACTAATATAAGAGGTTGATTAAATTAAATTACCAAAGAATAAAATGATCGATTCGAAATCACTTCAAAATTTTAATAAATGGAGCCGTCTTCACCATCTTCGAATTACATCGTAACAGCATAATATTCGCTAAAGTGTCTTCCTTTAATCGATTTCGTTGTTCGCTGAGAACTAATTTTACACCACTAAATAAACGTTCCACATCAGCCTGTGTGCATGGAATTGCAGATATTATCTGATAAACTTCAAATATATCATTGTATTCCATTTTTTTTTACACTCCAAAAGCTTTCGAGTGAAGCTTTTGTTGGAATTGCCGGTTCTTCATGAAAAGCTTTCAATTTTTCTTCAAATTGACAATCTTCAGCTATAGCGGCTGCTTCATTTCGCGAATTATTATTATTTTCAACGTCCTCGGCTATAGCAATAGGTCCGTTAATCTGATTCATTTCAGCTTGGAGTAAATCCGTTTCCATTTCCTCAGAATCGTCTGGTTCTCTCGATTCAGATTCCTTCTGCTTCCGCTTTGTTTCAATAGCTTTTTAGCTTTTTGTTTTTCTAGTTTTTCAGCCATTTCTTTTTTTTTGATCTTTGAAAAATTCTGTAACAAATAAATCACAGGTAAATTAAATGTGAAAGTTTTTCTATGTAACATATTTGCTTGCTCTCCCTCCTCCAATAGTGCAAAAGCTATAGTTTCAGTTGAAAAATTAATTTTTTGGAGAAATTTTTGGATATTAAATATCATCTACAAATATCTATTTCATTTCTGCATTTTTGGGTAAATAACTAAAGTAAAACTGAAAAGTACCTGATCTCATAACTTTCAGTTAGTTTGTCGTACTTTTTTGAATTTGGAAAAATTTTCAAATTTCTACTGACTTTTTGTACTCGAAATTGGATTTCAAAAATTTTTCAAAAAAATTCCATCATGAAATTTACTTGCGGAAAACCGTTACAATGACTTTCAGATATTTTGTCTGACCTTTTTGAACTTGGAAAATTTTTCAAAATTCAAAAAACTTTTGGCACTTGGAAAATTTCAAGAAAATTTCAAATATCACAATGTTATGGATTTGAAAAATTCAATGAACGAAAGCATATTATTCTATGTTTTATAGTTTCATGAGTAGTAGATATGGAAATGCCGGGACTTTTTGTTAGACTTTTGAAAACTTATGAATTTTAAAAAGACACATCCATGTACCAATATGTCCGCTTGAAGAGTGGATCTATTTCAATAACATTTTTTTAGGTGCATAATTTTCAACAATTTTCATAATTTTGTGACCATCTTCACGATAGTTTTGATCATTTTCATAAAAATTTGAATTTTGAACATTTTGAACAACATCTTGCACTGTTTTCATAATCTTTTGACCGTTTAACTGTCTTAATTCCTTTTTTCAACATTGCCGCCAAATTTCTCTATTTTATCCCCCCCCCCCCCCCCCCCCCCTTTTTCCCCCCCCCCCCCCCCCAATGTTGGCCAAGTTTCGTCTCTTGGATATACCTAAGTGTGAATTTGTTTCATCAGAATTCGCATGATGTTACCAAAAAATAAATTGACAGTCAAAAGAAAGAAACTCGATAAAATTTTCAAAAATTACTTTATTTTTACGTCTATCGATTATACTGCGTGCTTCGTTCAAATATATCCAAATATTTGAAGACATTTGTTAAAATATTGAGAAAACTTTTTCGTACCATTTTGTCGAATAAATTATGCATAAAAAGGCTCGTAGATTATAATTTTTTCAGGATTTAAAGTCAATACAAAAGTTGACCAAAGAGAAAAATTCATACCTAGAATTGAATAAACGAGTAATAGGGGTAGAAATTGCATACTTAAGCCTAAACTTTTTTTAGATACATTTCCTTATACCTTTACGTATCTCTGAATCAGATCGTCGTTTTGGTTATACGATGTATAATTTTAACATTCTATGAACCTGGAAACGTTTCGAATTGGTAATTTTGAAAATAAAATCACTGGAACACTTTCGATTTTTCGCATCGTTTTTTCCACGCGTTGTTATCCGGAAAAGAGTAGTTTTATTTGCTGACGAACACCTGTACAGAGCAGTGCAAAGGTATCATTTACTTTGCTAATTGACTATGAATGTATTCGTTTCGTATACATGACAACAATATACTGGCTGGATCAATCAATCATTCCGTCACGTTTCCACGCGGTCAGGTATTTCGTCGAAGCCACTCTCAACCCCATCATGTTCGATGTTGCTCGTAGGTATTTCATAGATATGGTTTGCAATCGAGATTAAATATTTATGGCGGATATTTCCTATGGAGAAACTATATAGTTAGACAGCGATGGAAAAATTTAATCGAGTTTGTAGGAGGAGTTACGCGAATTATTTCTGGAAATGAGGAAATGACCGAAAGAGAACCAAATTACCTGTCCATTGTCCACGTCCAACTCGAGTGTTTTTTATTTATTAAACAAGAAGACCAGGAACCTGTTATAAATGAGCTTCGCGGAGGGATGAGGGATCGGCGTGGTAGCAGATCGGATTCGTATTATAGCGAAATAAAAAAAACAGTAAAAAACAAAACATATCGATGAAGAGGAGGAAGATGAACATTGTGGCTCGTGAGAATACGCACCTGTTGTTGTCGTGTCTTTTCTGTGAATCGTCATTCTCATCATATATCTCCTCCTACTGGCGGCATATCGTGTAGTGGTATAAACCGTATTGAAGTAGAGGGAAAAACAAACGTTGTTAGAGGATAATTTATATTCGTTCGGCTTAATTATTGTTATTATTATCATCATCAATAATAACGTAGTAATTTAATGTACACTGCCTTATCATCGTGTGGCCAATATAATAGTTATAATTAGTACCGACGATCATGATCTATTAGCCACCGTCAAAGTACACGTATACAGTATATAAATGAATAGCATAAACATATAAGTATAGGAGAAGAAACGATGGATGTTTTGCAAATGTATACGACGAGCTATACTTAATTCCAGCACCACGCAGCGTGGATGGAACGGGGTGAAAAAAACCAACCCCGCTACGGTAACTTTTTAAAAGATTTCATTTACCTCTTTAATAAATTATTCAATCGTGCTGTTACGAGTACGTCTCCAGCAGGGAACTACTGTTTAATGGGTTTACACGAATTCAGAGTCCAGTCGCGCGGTAGCTACGAAATGGGTAGAAAAAATCACCGTAACCTAAGCCCTAACCTCGTATATCCTCTTTTCCGAGAAAAGTCAAAGGCGAAGACTGGACGAGAATCGTAAAAGGCTTTCTTTTTTCGAATCTCGTAACGGTATCCCGCGGTATTTCCCAGGCTTCTTGCACTTCGGTGATGTAATCGCGATTTGAATATCCGCCGACGATGACACCTTCTTCGCTGTGTGATACCGTTAAATTCTATAATGGATTAGACAGAAGCTACAACCATACGTATGGTATTTGCAGCACAAGTGTATCCCGTTGATTGACACGTAGCTGGGATGTCAAAGAGTATATAATTTACCGATCTGTCGACCTTGGGAATTTCGCTGGACCAGACGTATCCGATGGATTGGAACGTTTGGGAATAGCAATGTTGTGGTGCAGAATTGTACAGTTATGCTAGAAGAGTGGTCTGCGTGCGAAAATGCACGAATTTGGAGAAATGATTGTGATAAGTTCGAATGTGCTAATTTTTAGGAAAATAATGACAAGAAATTGTAAAATTTTAATATTTTAGACAATCATTTGACAGATTTTCGCAGGTGAGGCAACCTATTGTGAAATGTGGAAAAATCAAAATGCATTAATGTTGACAAAATAAAAAGAATTTCTTCTGAAAAGAAAACTACAAATATTTCTGCCAAAGTGCACAAAATTTTGAAAAATTCAATCTTCTACTTTTCAATAACATTACGACAAAATTTCATTTTTATGTCAATTTTTAATTTTTTTTTTAAATTTTTGGTCTTTTTTGGATCAGCGCCTCCCCTTCCCTCTCCCTCCCAATATATTTATGTCAAAATTTGAAAACTAGTGTTTGGGCTCAAATCTCACAAGTTCGGCAAATTTTTTGACCGAATCGCAAAAAAACTTTTCCTTTTTTTTTGCACGGAATGCAATTTTCTCGCCAAAAATCTATTTTCCAGATAAACGAACGATCTCAAGAAAAAAATGCTGGAAACCAAAATTGCAGCGCTTGAAATTTTCTTTCTTCAATAAGAGATTAATTTTTTCTAGACGGATTATGTTTTTGTGATTTTTGTATTCAAAGTTTGAAGGTAAAAATCATAGAAACTACAAAGTTGAGATATTTAATAAAAAGTGGCCATTTACTGTAGAAAGTAAATTCCGTGCTCTATACAATTTGGTTTCTTGACATTTTTTTCGAAAAGGGCCATTTGTTCATTCAGAAAATCTATGTTTATGGCGACTGGCGAGCAAATTACAAGGTATTACATTTTTCAATACTTTTGAACCCCGTTGGCCTCCGCCCTCATTTCGAAATAACCCACGGATATCAACAAAAGATTGCAGTGATAAAACCCCCTCTGGCTTTGCTATGTGTGAGCATTTTATAAATCGATCGAATAGGTCAAGTTTTTGTACAAATACTTTAGGGGTTGCTATTTAAATGGGACATATTACATTAAAATTGATGGAGAGCGTTTACAAGTTTTGGAAGATTTCCTAGAAATTCCATATTGCCGAAAATATAGTAAATGTAAGTGAAATTTTGCAAAAATTGCCCAAACTATCCTTAAAATTATTTCAAATACCTATGTGAAAAAGGCTCTGGTGTGGTAAGGGGGTTAATCGGCCTCTGGTCGAAATTCAAATTTTTTTTCATGGCTTCCGATTTGTTATAGTAAAAGATGATTTTTGAGCTTTGGTGGAATACTTGGGCTCCACCCCTGGGGGCTGCACCCCTAAAATAGTGATTTTAAGCTAAAAAATTCTATCTCCTCGAGTTTTCAACCGATTTTCACCAAACTTGGTATGTATGTACAGGTACTCAAGGG
>FIZU01066692.1:0-20077 GCA_900064475.1 Pseudococcus longispinus
TTATACGAGTTAATAGAAGGGTGGTTTTTAAAGCTTTTTTACCTTGTTTATTTAACCCTTTTTAGTGAAGGAACACGAATACTCACACAGATACAATATGCAGAAGATAATAAATCTTGAATAAACATTAGGGTGTCTCAGAATTTCATTTTTTTCGAAATGTTGAGTGCCTACGCACTAAAGATGTTCGTTTTGGTGCTAAATGAACACCCTTAAAATTTCACCCCGAAAAAATTATTTTGAGTGGTCGCTCAAGAGCAATGTTTTTTTCGCACGCAGCGCCCGAGCTACGCGGTAATAGCCCGCCAGTTCCTCGCGGCAACCGGTCCCAGATTACACGCACGTTGATAACACAACAAAACCTCCTTCTCGATTACGCCGGGCAACAGAATTTTTTTGTCGGAGGATTAATCGTACTTAACCTTTAGTTCAGACCTGAATATACTCACATTATGCCGTATCAACAATTATTATTGTTCATGTTACCAGCTGAGTGGTTCAAAATTGCAAAAATGGTAGTTTATGAGCGTTTTCACGCATTTCTACGTTTTTTATACTAAGTGTAAAGGTAAAACCAATGAAATATTCGAAATCCCAGTCATTTTTACTTCATAGTAGGTGAACTGAGGCTAAAGTAGTACAAAAACGAAATTTTTATTGAATTTTATTTTTCGGTTTTTACATCAAAGTTCAAATTTATTGATTTAACCATTTTTTCAAGCAAACACCAAAAAAATGTATAAAATTGTTGTTCAGTGTAATACTCGTAGTGGAGGGGATGAACAATATTGCATGTGAGTGAGGTTAAAATATGCTATCAACGACCGACGCGACATGCGTATTACCTGGGAGCGGTCGGTCGCTTAGTTGGCCAGGAATTGGTGGGCTAGTGATGCGTAGCTCGGGCGGTGTGTGCGAAACAAATATCGCTCTTGAGCGACCACTTAAAATAATTTTTTCGAGGTGAAATTTTTAGGGTGTTTATTTAGCACCAAAAAGAACATTTTTAGCAGGTAGGCGATCAACATTTCGAAAAAAGTGAAATTGTGAGACATCCTAATAAACAGTCATGAGTCTTGTTTGAAAATTTGACTGAGATTTTATAAAACCATTGAAAACTTACCTCAAACCTTTGTAAACAAATTGGCTCCAACATCTTACTAAAATTTCATTGCGAATTCTGGGGAAATTTTTCATAAAATTTATAATGAATTTTTCAGAAAAAATTACCTCAAATTTTTTGGGAAAAAATCACCTTACGTTTCTTTAAAAAATTCTACTTCAACATTTCTGAATAAAAATTTTACACAAATGGGCTCTGTGATGAAATCGATTTTCTTTTATAAAATTTTGAAATTATGATACATTTTTTATTTTACTCAAGTACATATCTACTTATCTGAATCATTTATTCTGCAAATTTGAAACAAAATTACAATTTAATAACAATTACCGCAGCGCACAAGCATTGCCAGAACTTCAAAACACGAAAAAACTTTTAAAAATCCTCCCAAAAATATAAACTTGAAATCCTTTCGGTACCGGATTCTTACAAAAATCTTCCAAAGAATTATACTTAGGTATGAGCAAACAATAATTGTATCTTTTTCCAGTCTTTTTGTTACGCACTCAAATAGTTACTTTTAATCCATAGAAGACGAAGGTGATGACGTAGATCTAGCGACACATCTACAGTGCCCTAGATTATCTCAAACTAGATACCTAATTTTCTATCGTCGCCAGAACTTCAACCAACTTAAAAACCAAAAACATCCTCTGGATGATTTTTGGGAGGATTTGGTATTAAACTTGAACGTCCTCCCTTTCGGGTTTTGACAAAGATCATAAAGACTATTATATTCATAAAAAATTATGCTATTTTCCAGTCTTCCTTTTGTTACGCATTTAATGATCCCATTTCCCAGATAACAAACTCCAACTTCACGTGGGCGGGGCTTTGAGTCTCCTATGGAATCCTCCAACACGAAGTTGCGGGTTTGACATCCGGACATATCTTTTATGAATTTTTCAGTTTCACTATCTATTGGCAATGAATTCCCTATCAACTTTAATTCCATACAAATATCTTTTATTTGTGCCTTATATTCTGGAATGGAACAAATGCTGGAGCTGCGACAAATTAGGAGTATTTCAATTTGAAATCAATTACTTAAACGAGAGGAAATGAAAATTCTTACCATTTATATTCAAAATCAAATTGTTTGATAGTCACTGCTGATACGTTCGAAAATGATACAAAACAACACACGAGCCAAACTATAGAAAATTTCAATAGCAAGTAAGATTCCATTGTTACACAAATATTTACACACACGAAAAATGTGTAGATAACCGTGGTAGATACGTAGCAACGATGAGTGGGCTTTCGATATTATGTTGAACAATTTACCTAAAAAAAAACCGTTGTCGTATCAATTGCAGAAGATAAAAAATTTCGTATACCTACGAGTATCTACCTAGTGAATTACACATTGACACATGTTCATCAGTGTCAATCAAAAGAATTACAATTTCCAATTGAACGTTTGCGGTAATTACACGAAAATTTGAAAGTTGACATATTTCACTTGTAGAATGAAGAAAATTTTTTCTTCAGTTTAGCTTGATATTTGCACAGGTGCACATACCTGCGTCAGTAAACATTACGTAAGTACCTGCCTACTATGTGCAGAAAAATGTAACTGTATAGAAATGGTTTTGATCTACTAAGATGCTACTTCATAGCAGTTGTACCTAATTTAATTTGAAAAGATATGATCAAATTATGAACAATTGGATCAGAACCCCCATGATCTAGTTGGATCCAGTAATTCAAATCTAATCAAATTTTATATAAATGCATAGATCACGTTTCACATGAAAAACTTTATCTAACTTCCGAATTGAAGGGGCTATATACAGATGAATTAAAACAAAACGATTCTAAAAATAAAGTTTAATTGATACTACTTTAGAAACTGAACAAAATATATTGTTATTGTGACTTTTTGCCAAGCATCAAAACTAAAGGGGCCAAACAACATTTAAAATTGAAAAAATTGGAAAAAGTTTGAATTTTTGGCGTTACTCTAAATGTTATGTTATTTAGCCCCCTCAGATTTGATATTAGGCAAAAAAAAACATAATAAAATTTGTTCAGTTTTCAAAGCATTATAGGAGAGTCTTAAAACATCATCAAATAATTGAAAATTTTTGTACTAAAAATAGCTTTTTGACTTTTCTATATTTTAGATTTCGTCTCGACTTGTTTTCTTCCCCTCCTCATTTTTTTCTAAACCGTTTTCGAGACAAACATTAAATTTTCGAAAATCTGAATATTATACGTTATTCCACTCCTCAAAACCAACTGAACCATACGGCATACACACCCTTGGCTGATTTTTGAAAAAAATGGACTTGACTGGTTCTTTCCGTGGACCCTTCACATAGTCCAGACCCAGCAACAAAAATAAATTCGAGAAAACAAAGGGTTTTCCCTGATAAAATAAAGAAATCGGTTCTTGACTCAAATTTCTTCGAAAGTGGTCCTAAATGTTATTCCTGATGTAAAAACTCATCACCGAAATTTTTGATCCCCCCCCCCACCACCACCACCACCCGTTCCCGAATTATCACCTCCCCTCCATAAATAAAACCTTCAATGCGCGATATCTTTGGAGGGGGTGGGTGAAAAATTCTGAAATTTTCACAGATTGTGGGCACTGTACGGGTCACTTTTGAAAATTTTTTCAAAAAAATCGAAAAAAATCTCTTAATTTTTTTGCATTTTAAAATTTTTAAACTTTTAAAAAAAAGTTGGGAAGGGGGGGTGTGATAAGACTGAATTTTTTTCCAAAATTTTGTAATGCCTTTAGGTATAACATAATTCTTTTCGAACCCCAAAAACGATGGAAACATTCTTTAAAAAATTCAAAATTGAAAAAGAACTACTCATTTCGGACTAAAAATTTTTCTGCATCATTCTGTCATGGAAATCAAACTAGGGGGTTGGATACCGAAAAAAATTCAAAATTTTTTCCCTCTCAAGTATAAAACGAGTAGTTTTTTTCAGTTTGGAATTTTTTAAAGAATGTTCCCATCGTTTTTGGGCCTTAAAAAAAATATCGTATACCTAAGGGTACCATTACAGAATTTTAACACCTCACTCCCTCAAATTCTGTCAAAAATTTCAAAGTACTAAAAAATTGAGTATTTGTTGATGAATTTTTACATCAGGGGTAACTTTTAGGACCACTTTCGAGGAAATTTGGGTCAAAGACCGATTTCACTATTTTATCAGGGAAGGCCCTTTTAATTTTAATCATCCCCCCCCCCAACTTGATATTGTATAAATACCCTCATTTCATCATACTCGTATTTGATGATTTCTAGGTGTTACTCCTTTTACTCTCAGAAGAGATTTTTGAAAATACTGATCTGCAAAAGTGTAATTAAAGATTTCAAAATGAAATAAAAAAACTTTTTTGTTTTTTACAAAAGTCGAATTTCTAGTCATTTTGAGGATCATGTACCTATACGAAAAGCTTTATCACTTTACACCAAATTTTATCGCCGCTAAAATTGAAATTCTTACAAGATATTCTTAATACCGTACTACTCGACTTGAGACAGCAAAATAAAGACGAAAAATTTTCGCAATTCCATTCCACGCATCAATAAGTAAATACATTTAAAAAAAACTCTCATTTCGATAATTTTCTCAAATTGCAAAAACAAAAACAACCTCCATCTCAAGGTTGAAAATCGCATGCATATTTCAAAGAATCGCGAACAATCACAACACATTACCGAAGTCCTTGAATATCACAAACCTGGAAAAATTTCTCTTTGAACTTGAAATCTTCCACACATAACTCAACTCAAAAGAATACTTGAAACCACTCGTAGGTACCTTTGATTCGTATAGATTAACGCAAAAACATATCTAACACGTACTCGTAGGCATCTACGCGAGCTAATTGTATAAGCACGCCGGTATCTACAATGAATACGGAAGGAAACGTATAAAGAAGAGAAATTGGTTGACTTGTTCTCACGTTTTCCATAATTAATTAATCACATACGTCTATTTTTCTCCGAAAGGAATCACTTGTGAAAATGCAACAAGAAAGCGCCATGTAGGCCTATGTGAGCCACATTCACATCACTTGTATGATATCGTTTCACATCAAAGGCGGCTAACCTATAAAACGCCACCAGCGAACACCCTTTTCAAAAAATATACAATGAGGAGCTCATTTGTCAACGCCAACTAGTGTTTGAATTAAAGTTCATTGACGGACAACTAATTCAACGTATAATTCTCGAATCGAAAATTTATTACAAATCAAACCCCATAAGTAACGTTTTTAATAAACTTACCTCCCTTCCCTCTTCTCCTCCTATCACGAATTGCGATACCGTGGAAATATCCGAGATAGAAAAAATGTGAGGGGTATTATCACGTAAAGTTTCTAATATACCAGAACTCCCTCGTCATCCCTCCATCACCCTATCTCAATACAATCCTAAAGTATTGCTTTTTTTTCGCCCTTTATCAACTTCTCGGTCAAAATCTGCATTAATTTTGCAACATTTTATTCATAATTACTAATGGAGTCATCGATTTACCTAATCACTTGAGCTTCGAGTACAATCGCGAGAAGAAATTTCATTTCGTTATTTTGTTATCGAATTAAAACGAAGAATAAAGAAAAAAGCATTGTATTACACTCGAGTTTTATTTTTCACTCTCTCGTTGGCGAAAAAAGACGATTTTTTATTTCTCGCGTCATTCTTTAATGATGCTTCACGCTCTAATGATTTCCGTAATGGCAGCAATGGCGCTGGCGGTTTCAAGAGCAAAATACCTCCTAGGTATCTCGATTTTGCATGCTTTTCGTTGATTTACTTGCAACGAAAAAAAAATAATGATTTGTTAATAATAAACTTTTACGCGTAAATTAATTTCGCGACCTCGAATCGATCATTGAAATATGTGAATTCGTAAACCAACGTATCAGAATTACACTGGCAACAAAAAAATTAAATTTAGAATTCACTTTTATTCATTTTTTTTTTTACCCCATTGGTATTAAAATAAGTCATTAAGTCGGTTTATAAATACCTGCAGCGTGAATTTCTCTGTGCACTGTCGATCAATAAACTAGGTTGGGAAATTTTTTATTCAAAGAATGAACTTCGCCCAGCGAATAAAAGAAAAATACAATGAAAAGTAATGAAAATGCTAAGTTTCGTTATTAATAGCACGCAAATAACCAGAATAAATAAACGAAGGGTTCCATACCATCAATGATTTACCTCTACCTTACAGTTTAAAGTTTGTTTTTTAGAATGTTCCATTGTTTTATTAATTTCTACCTCGCTTTTTTTCCGTTTTTTAATGGATGTTTGCGCTAAATTTGATGCGATTAATTTGCCAGTTTTTAAACGTTCGAGGACATTTGCATCCTTTTTTTTTTTGCAGTAATATAAATTTATAGACCTAAGTGTAATAAATTGCACGTGTATAGGTATAAATTCGTCGAGAATGACCCACATATTTAGATTCATTCAATTCTATATGAATGATTTTTAATCTAAATACAGGTAAATTAATCAACCGAAGGTGAAATATTGAAAATAACACTCTTTTTATTCGAAGCAGTTTACAAATAATTGCCTCAGTTTGGGAAATACACAGGAAAATAATTATATCTACGATTAAATCACATACAGGGTGTTCCGATATTATTGTACCGCCTTCAAATCAGAGATGCAGCAACCCAAACTACATAAGTGTGTGCATGTTTGCGAATCCCAGGATTTGAAGGGGTAAAGTTATGCATTAGTCCTGGTACATGCTTCAAAACGTCGTAACTCCGCTGATAATAGAGATAGACAATTTTTTTCGAATTTTCTCGTAGAACTTATTAACCTCTGCATATAAAATGAGTTAGGTATATTCATGTTTGCCTAGTTCTGAAATTGAAGGAGCTACGATGATTTTAAAATTTGTAGTATTCATAACTCCTTTAGTTTTCAAGTTATGCAAAATTTTGTAAGCGTCATTTTTTATTAAGCTTTTTGAGCACTACAAATTGAGCTAATACTTTTTTGTCCAACTCTAAAATTGAAAACATGAGAAACCATTTGAAAATTAAAAAAAAAAAATCAAGAAAATAATGACACTTTTCATCTTTTTAATGGTTGTAGCTCCTTCAATTTTAGGATTATGCTAAAAATTGTCAACTCATTTTGCAGAGCTCAAAAAGCTCAACAAAAATTATTTTTACAAAATTTTGCATAACTCGAAAATTGAAGTAGTTATAAAGCCAATAAATTTTCAAATCATTTTAACTCCTTCAAGTTTAGAGTTAGGCAAAATATGAATATAACTAATTTTGCAAAGCTTAAAAAGTTCTACGAGAAACTTTCAAAAAAAATTTGCCTATCTATATTATCAGTGGAGGTACAACGTTGTGAAACATTTATCACGGTTAATGCATAACTATGCCCTTTCAAATACTGTGGTCGGTAAACATGCATACATTTATGCAGTTTAGGTAGCTACATGTCTGATTTGAAGGCGATGCACTACTGCCCGAGCACCCTGCATCTATAGCTCAGGATTCACATACGAATCATGTATTACTAAAGGGAACTATAGATATTTCCCTTGAAAAAGAAACTATTTACCAGGTTTAAAATTGGAACACAAAAAGCTCATGGGCTTTCAACAGAAAAATAAGTCTCGTTCCGCGTTCACTTGCTCGTGTAAATATGATAGAAATTTTTTTTCAAATGTACTCGTTTCATATCGCAATAATTCAAATCCACCATTATCTGCTACATTTTATTCATCGATTGTTTTCTTTTTATCTTTTTCATTGACATAAAGCTTTTTACATGTCATAAGATGAATTCCCTTTAGATTTGACGTATATTTCGACGATGGTGAACTTTTTTTCGAAAACATATTTTCTACTTTATCCGCCCCGTACATATTTAACAATAAGTTAGGGAAATCTACCATTACAGTTTATCAACACGTTCGGCTGTGTGAAAGCATGGCGAGTTTTTCCGCATACTCGACACTCGTATTGTGAAATTCGCTCGAAATGCGAAGAAAAACAAGTGCAAAAAATCACATTGTAAGAGAAAATGCAGACGGCGAGACGCGACAATTCTCTTAAATTCGAGTTACCGCGACAGTAATGAGAGAGTCGTTACATTTGCAACGTGAAAGTAGGTACTTTTCGAGCTTATGGTTTAGATAGGATAGCGATGGGAGGGGGGTTGTGTATTTGAAATTACTGTGGGTTTTAATTTTTGTATATTGGTACGTGCTCGAAGTAGTTACATATAGATAAAGGATACCGATCCTTAGATAAATGTGTTTTTAACATAGGTGTCTAGTGTCTACCTGAGGTATACCCGAATTCGTTTTATGTTATCTTGTTTATGTGGTGAAGTATACAAATGTTTATGCTGAGGTGTTATCAACTCGATTTTTTATTATTTTTACAAGTTAGGTGGACTCGATGGTGGCAAAGTGAATTAGATCAGAAATTAATTCATTGCCTATTTTGAAAACGAAATAAATGATCAAAGAAAATTTGGAGCTTGGTTTCTGCTATACCACTCTTAGTGAAGATTCCTTGTGTTTCTTAGATGAAATAGCACTTCGATCGAAAGAATCAAGACAAGATTGTAAAAAACACTGAGCACTAAGAAATTGCAAGGAAATTGAAATAGCTATAAGACTAATTTCTTTTGACTGAGTCTCTACAAAACATCAAAATTTTTGAGAACTTTTTTAAATAGAAAAATCTCGAAAAATTGAAACATTCTGAAAATTTTCAAACTTTTTTGGATTGAAATTTGTTTAAGAAATTAGAACAAATGGTTGAGAAATAAAGGAATTTTGGAGAAAATTGAGATTATTTTTCAAAATTGAAAACTGATTTGAAATATGAAAACTTTTTATGAAAATTTTTCATCGGTGGAAATCTTTTAAAAATCGATCGAAAAATTGAAAATACATATTTCGATCAGAGGGCTGAAGATTTTTACATGGAAATCATCTGAAAAATATAAGCGTTTGAATAATTGAAAGTTTCAAAAAAATTGGTGAAAAAGTTCAACTTTTTGAAAAAATTGAAAATGATGTTTTAAAATCGTTGGATCAAAAAATTATCGATTTTTTAAAAATTTTGTAGAAAACTGAAAAGTATTTCAAAAATTGAAAGCAAATTTTTTTTTAATTGTAAATTTTTTACAATTGTAATTTTTTTTAAATTGTAAACTTTTTTAAAATTGTAAATTTTATTAAAAGTGTACATTTTTTTAAAATTGTAAATTTTTTTAAAATCGTAAAATTGTTTAAAATTGCACATTTTTTGAGAATTTAAAATACTTACTTGAACTTTCTTAAAATGAAAAAATAAAACATTGAAAGTCGTCTGTTTAAAAAATTTGAAAGTTCAGAAAATGTGATTTTTAGAAAACGGAAAATTGCTCAAAAATGATAAATTTTTAGATAGTTAATATGAAAAATCGATAAGTTTTTAATGGAAAAAATCATCTAAAAAATTTAAAAAATGAAAAATTTAAAGTGTTTCAAAATTAAGACAGAAACTTTTGAAAACGTGAAAATTGTTTAAAAATAACAATTTTTTTAATTGTTCGATTAAAAAATTGATAATTTTTCAATAAAAAGACGTTTAAAAATTTCTCGAAATGAAAAACTGAAAAATTGAAAATTGTTTATGATAGATAAATAAGGAGACTCTTTGAAAATTGAAAATTGTTCAATTAAGTATAACAAATTTTTCAATTGCTGGATTAGAACATTAATGATTTTTTGATCGAAAGCAATCTAAAATACAAAGTTTTTAAAATAATAACTTGAAAAATTTCAAGTATTGCAAAAATGTTAAATTTAAAAAAAAATGAAAGTGTTTTAAATTCAAAACTTTTGAAAGTTTATGAAATGAAAAATGAAAAATTGCTCAAAAAATAGTTGGTTTTGAGAGAAGAAGATTGAAAGATTCTTAAACAATCGTGGGTTCAAAATTCAAATGAATAGTATTTTGAATAGTATTTGGAATACTTATTTGAAAGTTTAGCTTTTTTAAAATTGAAACTTGAATCAAAAAATGATAAAAAGTTTATTATTGTTTTTTATTCAACTAAAAATCATTTTAAAATTTGAGAACTAAACAAAAATTGTTCTTGAGTGTTTTAAAAAGTTATCCAAAAACATTTAATATTTTTTGAAAAGAAGAAAACTGTTCAAGAAATTGAAAAAAAACTGAACGATGAACATTTATCCTTTAACATATACTTACGTGTAGTAAGGTACCGATAATTGAAGATTCATCAAAGAATCTAATTGCAAGGTTTTCAGCTGGAAACATTTTGAAAATCTAAAAACTGTTCAAAAAATATTTTTTTAAAAAGAAAAGTACCAAGCAATTTTTTAAAAATTTTGATATTTTTTTAAAAAGTTGTATTTGTTTTAGAAACTCAAAACTGATTTAAACAACTGGTAATTTGTCAAAGAATATACAAATTTCCACATAGTTAATAATCATATTTTCAAATCATCGTCTTCTGTTTTTGACTTTCACAGGGGGATTATTTACCTTAAAATTGTCATTTTTCATATTACATCTTGACGTTAGATTTGGGTCGAAAAATGTGTTGAAATACATTCAAATACACGACTACCGAGATTTTCGCCGAGTGTTAAATATCCCGTATACCCGTAAGATGCATTACCTACACGATAAATCAAAATTTACCATTACCTACTTTTCATACAAAACAATAAGTTATTTCGACCCAAAACGCTCCGTATATTTTCTCCATTTTTCGATACGAGATGACGGGCGAACAAAAAAATGAACCATAAAAATATGTATGATTGCACAAAGGATTGTAAGTGTCTTTGTTCAATGAAGGAAAAAGTTGCACGACTTTATTAAAATCGATTTTTTGTCATACAAGTACCTACACAGAGCTATCACAACAGTGAAGTGTTTTAAACGCTTTACCTTTTTTTTATCGCGTGCTGGTTAAAAGTTTATTCGAGATATTGGTTCGTTTTTATTTATTTGTTGTATAAGTGATATCTTGTAGGAAGTAGGAGATACCTCGTGTGTTTTTTTTTCATTTCAGTGATATCGAGAGTGTTTTCGTGTCACTTGGGAAGACCAATTGAAATCGACTATTTTAAATCGCAGCCATATTTCATTAAAAAGGGAAAAAAACATAAATCCATTCAGCTCTTAGCAAGCTGTTGTAAATTAGAAAAATATTTCCTCTTGTAAGATTCCTTTTACTTTTTTCCCTCTTTGGTGATACCTAGCAACAATTCAACGAATAAAATCAACCTACGTAGGTGTTTCCTCGACCAAGGTTTTTGCATAGGTACCTACATTTTCAAGTATCGATATAAGTACGCGATGTTTATTTTTTCAAAAAAAACACCCATTAGTAATTAATGTTAATACGGTAGTTAAGCGTGAACAAATTTGCATAAAAATGACTAACATTTTTGAAATTTTACGCGAGATGCGAAAACGAGTGTATTTGAATAACAATATTGCCGCGAAAAGTAGGCGTTCGAATGGTTATTTTTCGCAAATTAACTCGACAACGAGCAGGGAAAAAAGGGCTCGCGAGGTTTCTACCGCGTAAAAACTTTTTATACGAAAAAATCGGATATTGCTGTTTTTTTTTTTTTAATCGAAGCACGGCTCGTTGAGATTTCAAACACCACGTTGCTCGGTTTGAAAAGCTCGACTCTATAAATTTGCGTTTCGGTGAGTAATTTTGGGGAAGAAGAAGGTGCCTATGTACATTGTCGCCGTTATAGAGTACTTCATTAATCCTGCGAACTTTACAAAAGGAGACATTGGATGAGGCTATATTATGTATAAGAAATGGGAACAAGAGCAAAAAGCATATTGGGGGAGGTGGATCTTTGGTAAAAGAGAAAAGACGCCATTGCGTAGGCTTCTTTTTATCTCTGCAAAATTAAACCCAACATGATAAATTATCGACACCAAATTAACCGTGTCTTTTTTCAAGAAAATTTTTTGCCAAATGAATTGGTCGCTCTTTAGCTCATTTAAAGCGCGTTTATCTTTTCTTTTTTACTTTTTTTCCAACCATAAGAATAGGTTCGTTGGTGTGGCGATTAGAGAAAAACTCTTGCACAGTCTATTACCTACAACAAATACCATATATGTGTAAGCAATGATCCAAAGCTACTGAGGAAGTTGAAAGTATTGTGATGCGTTATTTCAAGGGGGAAAAAAGAACTAGGATTATTGAACGATTTCGAAGTACTTACGACATAATGGTTACCTGTGTCACTTTGTTCTTTTAAAATGTAATTTTTCTCCATAAAAGCGAAAAAGAAATTATTGATAGACTAATTACATACCTATTGAAGGTTTTTTCATTAATACATTTCACGATGCTACTTAAAAGAATTAGCATCATGAAAGAACTCTTTCAACTTGTTACTTTTAATCGTAACCCTTTTAACGGATAGCTCTTTATACTCGCGTTACTTTTACTTTATTCATTCATAATTTAATAGTTCGTTTATGATAATTTAGCTCAGATGCATTTGCATGATTGAATTAAGTAGGTAGGTACATATTGGCACGTAATTATCTTCTCATTATTTTTATGATTTTCGAACCTTCGATTAAATTTTACTCGACGCCTGCAGATAGAAAGTATTGTATCCTTGTACTTTGTAGAATTTGTTTGTCTATTTATGACTAAGGATTCTTTACAAATTTCGTATACCTACAACTACCTTATTAATGATCATATCATATCTTATAAAAACGTTTTTTATAAGAGTTTTAATACTGCTTTACTTATCTGAAAATTTTCTGGAAGCCAAAATGAGAATTTTTCTGAAATTGTTTAATTCCACAACATCACGTTGAACCAGTCTGACACAATATTTGACAAAATACGTATCTAAAAGTCTTTTGTGACGGAATTTTGTCAGACCTAAGCCTTTAAAGAAAAGTGGAGGTTCACAAGTGTTTACAAATTGAAACACTTCAGAGAAAAAAACGGTATAAATTTACTCAGGGTCTATGGTGTATCATCAGTTGCATACATGCGGTTTACCCTCAAAATTGTCACACGTTCGCAGAATTGAAGGAGCGGGTGCAATCTTAATTCTTTTCGCCTTGTATATTTCAATGTATGTTTTTGTGCCACCCGTTAACTTTTCTAAAAAAGATTAACTTTTGCTTTTTTGCTGCAAACTTTATGTAGCTTAATTTTTGTTGTAACTATTTTTTTTCATTTAATAACATGTTCAAAGAGTTATAGGGAAAAAACGAAGGATTCTCTTTGGGTCTAAATCTGGAGAACTTCCCAAGGAGTGAGGTTTGAGGAATTTTTGGTGCTTAATCAGGGCACCTAAAAAGGAACATTTTAGGATCAAAAAATTTTTATTGAGCTGAAATGCAATTTTCTCTTTTTTTGTGGTTTAATTTAATGAGCTATTACAAAATTTCCAAACAAAATGTAGTCTACCTACTTTGAAGAATTTCAATTTAAATGGTGTTCTCTAAAAAATTTCTTTACAAAATGGTGCTCTACGGGATTTTCCCTTTACACGGCGTACCTAAATTTCTTATCATGTTTTCAGCACGAACTTTGCCGAATTCCTTTACAATTAAGGGATCGTTGCAAATTCCTTAGACTATACATATTTGAAAAGTTTCACATTACAGATTCGAATCAAAGGTGTAACGCTTAATAAAATCGCAAAAAATATCACACGTGTTGAAATTAACTAAACATGCAAATACAAACGTTCAAAAAAAGGGGTAGTAAAATCCAAGAATTACTAAGGGTTAATACACCTAAACACCGAGTTCATCAGTTTCCTGTTAAAATCCAACCACGAAGGTATTTACCCCAGTTAACTCATAAAGACAAAAAAACCGCAGCAAATTAAATTGAGAAACTTTTTAATTACGTTCACCCTCGACGCGGTTATAAAAAAGGAGTTGATTAGACAAATATACGGTCTACGAACATTTTTGAGGTGAAAATTCGAAATTAATACACCGAAAACGTTTTTGTGAAAAAAAAAAGTTGGTAAATTTCAAGATTTCAACAGATTGATACAACAGAGTACAGTAGATTAAAATTGAAAATTACGCGGAAATGATATACAAGGATGAAGATACGAGGCGAGGGGTGGGTGTTAATGCGAAACATAGTAAACAATTTGCAATAAAATACGGATCATTGACTCGGCCAGCCTATATAATCTGTTTATTTCTTCATGCTCAAAAGGATAATATGATTTTTTGATTTGAAATTAATGGACAAACAGAAACGGAGTGATTGAGCGTTGAAATCGCGCTTAATATCTTTCGAATGATAATTTGTAGGCTGGTTCGTCGTGTACTGGTGTGTTTTGCGGGGGCGAACGATTGATGAAATGTGTTTTACGACGAAGTAACACGAAACTATAATATTTTTACAACGTTTCAGATTGAAAATTTTCGACGAATGGCATAGGTACCCTGTCCGTACCCTTTAAGTTGACTAAAATATGCGAATGGAAAGTTTCAAAATATTAATGCGTTTTCGGGTTAAATTATACAGGCGGGTGTTTGTTATATCGTTTATTTACATAGAAATGGGAACAAAATGCTCAGATAAAACAGTTGTTCGAATAGTTCGAAATAAGTTTGACATCCTTCGTTAGACAATGTCATGCAAATCCTCTTAATTTAAACCAAGAATAATCTCGTTGTTGTATTGATTTCTAATAGCGAATTATATCCTACATAACAAAGTACCCAGCACCACAACAGAGTGTGAATAGTTGACTTCTGCAATCAAACTTAGGTTTGAATAAATTCGTTGGAAGCGAAGAGTAGATGGCTCGGATGGGATGATCGAGAATAATATTTTTGTTTCAGAGGTTAGCAGCTTTGATGACCAGAAAAGTAGGATTAAATGTTCTGCTTCTAGACACGTGTAGCATTAAGTAGGATTGCTCGTGATCAGCTTCATCGAATTTATTTGCAGTGTCGAGAAAAACTGTAGCAATGTAATTTTTGGGTGTATTCACGAAAATTGTTTAAAATGTACCAATGAGAATGTATTGAATTTAATTGAATCATTTTTTTTTATCTTAGTCCACTCGCTCCGTTCCAAAAGAAAACTGGGTCTCATTTTTTGAAAATAATTCTATCAATCTTAAAGCGTTCGAACCAATTTTTTTTTGAATGACTTTTAGTGTTTTCAAAAAGATGTTTACATTAATCCGCAAACAAAGCAATAGAAGTATTTTAAAGAGCCTCCCCCCTCCGTTCAAGACCTATCTTAATATCTAACGCAAATTCTTGATAAAATGTGCCTCGTGGAATTTCTTTGTAAAGTATACTTCGCACGACTTTTTTCAAAGTGTGTATCGCAGAATTTGCTCTCAAAGAATGTTTTGCAGAATTGTGTCTGGTGTGTTTTTTTGAACTTCTTTTGCAAGAATTCTTTAAAAAGTCTGCCTCGCAAGAATTTCTTGAAAAAGTGCGTTTTGAAAGTTTTTTCAAATGTGTTTTGCAGTTTCCTCACCAAGTATGCCTATTGGAACTTTTTTGCAATAATTCTTCAAAAAGTGTACTTTACTAGGAATTCTTAACCAAAGTTCAATTATTTCAGGCATACGTCCTAAGAGCTGCCAAATCAAGATTTATCCCCAACATTGAGGATTTATGCTGTTTGTGAAAAATTTTGAGGATTTTTAAAACAAATTTCTAATTTTCCATTGTTTTTCAAAGAATTTTTGCAAATTATTCGAAAAATGTTGGAAGATGGAGCTAAATTCCTGTTTTTATTAGAGAAATTTTGATTGCTTGAAAATATTTTTTTCCAATGTCCCCAAATCCCATAATTTTTTAAAAATTTTTATTCAAGAAAAATTGATCCCCGACTACAGGCATCGGAACTGAATCGTATTTCTATTAAAAAAAAGAACTTTAAAAACCATTTTCCATTTTAAAAAAAGTACAGGGTGTCTATCTGGATTTTTTTGGGGAAATCCATGACTTTTTCCATGACCTTCTCTGCTATCAATCTGAATTTTTCCCAATAAAAGATATTCACGACTTCAAAAGTAAAATCCATTTATGACTTTTGAATGTTCTCGTAAATTTTTGGCATAATTTATAACTTTTCCATGGCTTCCATGACCCTGTAGACATCCTGAAGGATCTGGCCAAAACGCATCCAACCAAACGTCAATTTTCATGGTTTTAACTGCAGGTCGAGGCTCAAAAAAGTTGAGGTAGAAAAATTTTGTTACCTCGGATGATTTTTTGGACTTGGAAAATTTCAGGTTACTTTAAACTAGTTTACACATCGTAATAATCGTTAAAAATCATTTAAAATTGGATTACATTGGTCAAAAAACCCGTGCAAACTGTTGAAAATGTTGTGAAAATGCGAAAATCTCATAATAATCAGTGCAAATGTTGTAAAATTTGTTTAAAATGTGGTGATTTCTATTGATTGTCATAAAAATTGGAAAATCATGAAAATTTTCACAAAACCCATAATTAAAAATAATACCTATTTAAAAAAAAACATACAAAAATTAAAAATGATCAAAAACAAAAATCGCCAAAAATGTTATAGAAAATGCAAAAAAAACATGAAATCCGTCGAAAGTATCGTGAAAACGGTGAGAATTTTCACGTTCTCCAAAATTCTTATATGATTTTTACGTTATTATTACCAATTTTTGTAAACATTTTCGAGTATTGCAACGTTTTTTATGGCAATTCAAACACTTTATTAATCTTTTCCAACGATTTTCAGCAATATTTTCACATTTTTTTAAAAGATTTTTGAAACTTTTTATAATTTTTTTTTTTTACTTTTTTAAAGCAGTTTTCACTTATTTTTATGAAAATTCAAAAAATTGTAACCGAATTGTCAATGGTTTTCATAATCTTTTGATCGTTTTCAGCATATTTTGAATGATTTTTATGGAATTTCAAAAATTTTAGTGACTGTCTGCTTCAAGTTTTCAATATTTATTAAATGGACTGTATATAGAGTATCCTTGCATTAATCCGAAAAAATTTCATTTTTTAAAAATTGACTTGTAATTTAAAAAAAAAAATTATTAATTTTTTTGCTTGAAATTCATGAAAAAAGTAGGTAACTTTAGGTAATTTTTGGAGAAAATGGCAACAAAAAGTAACCAGTTACGATGCTTGCGACCAAGAAGTATAAAAACTTGAGCTTCTTTCAAATTATACTCAAAATTTTTGCTGAAAACTTAATTAAGAGCAACAAAAAAAACTAAAAAAAGAGTACAGTATTTCTACAAACAAAAATTGAAAGCAATTTTGAACGATTTAGGGTGTTTTAACATTTTGGTTGACAGATCTATTACTGAGATCGAATTCTTTCGATAGTTGATAAAAAATTAAATACTTGAAATTCGATCAAAATTTGTCATTATTTAATGAAAAATTGCAACGAATTTTGCTTGTAAGCGTCTGTAAAGAGAATTTCTCCATTTTAATAAAATAATTGTAGAAAAAAAAACTCCGAAATTTCGTTTATAATAAATCAGCGACCATTGATCACCATGAAAAATTGCCAAACGCTCGAGCTGAACCAAAAAAAAAAAAAAAAATAGGTTAGGCAAATCCCTTATATTTGCTCCCTCTTCAAGTAATGAAATGGAAAATTGCATATTTTTACGTAATATCGGACGTCAAATTTTTAATCCCTCTCCGAGATTTTGGATTCGGTAATCACCCCCACAGGACACAATAAATCGATCTACTAAACCCAAAAATAAACGAAATGGTCTATTTTCAAGCAAGCATATTCGATACAAACGCGTGATAAGCATCAAATACGGGCACGAGTATTATCGACGAGTAAAATATTTGCTTAGTTTAGAGAAAACATCAATTATTTCAACTTTGCGATACGTTTTTTTCTCTTTTTTGGCGCAGTAAGTCGAACAAACAGAAAATATATCTTCGGTAATATAGAAATACGTGGTCAACATTAATCTGTATCCGGATAGCGGTCGGCATGTTGGTCCCCTCAAGGAAAAAGAGACCTTAATCCCAATCAATTTCAGTTCACTGTTGTATCCTCTTGAGTATATAGTAATACATCTTCTATATAACACACCTTCTTTTTTTTGAATCGCACCTCGTAATCCGCAAGGAATGACTTTACTCGCGAAAATCTTTTTCTATTAATTCTAATAAGACGAGAACGAGTTATCGCATTTAACGTTTTGAATTTTCCAAAGTACATCTTGTTTACAAAGTTTAACTTATTTGTAAGCTTTATTATCTGAAAAGTTATTGTGGTTGCGGTTCTTTGATATCGAAACGCGGACCGATAAAAATCTCTTTCATCCTCCATCTTTCGAAAAGCTTTCCGGATGTTTGGGAAATTTCATTAAGCGTCTTATTTATACGATGCGGAATTTTCCCTAATTAATTAGTTAGCGATTAGAGCAGATATAACTGTGTCTTTAAAACGGAGACTGGTTATTCGATGATATGAAATCGACTATTTGAGAAAATTAGACGATGATCGTTTATTTTACCTATTCAGTTGTACTGGTTTTCAGGTCGATCAAAAGTTTTACCTTTCAGTGGCACTTTCGTCGAGTCAAATGGGGCTTAAAATGTTCAACTTGAAGCCTCCGCAAGAAATTATATTCTTTTGATTGAATTTTTATCAACGACTTTCAAAGCTCGAGAAATTTTTAATTAGTCTAAGCAAGAAAGAAATCTCTATTTTGAAAATATTCGATATTCGACCTCGAAAAAATATTTCGTTATTCGTGTTGTTTTGTATTTTATTGATTTAATTTCATTCTCGCTATTCAGCTACGTGAATGTAAAAACATCCAGCTATTTTCATAACACTAAACGTTATACAATAACAGCTTTCAATACCTCATTGATGATATACTAAGCTCGAGTGCAATATGAAATAAACAAATGGAAAACTGAACATTCATCCAGCTCAAATATTAAAAACACGACGGCTCAAACTTTTACCCTCGCAACGAAAAAAATTGAAATATTCAAAATAAATACCTATACAGACCTTCAATCTTCCTCGTACATATTTTAAATTCTAAATAGGTAGGTTAATCGGCAAACACGGCGAATTGTTTCGCTCCGAGGGAAGATTTATTTGTAACGAAAAACGCCAATATTTATAGCATTGGAAAATGAGCAAGGGGTGAATCGTTCGTACGAGTTAGCTAGACTCATAAACATAGCTATACGAAGACGGTACATCATTTACCATGCAACCTCGAAAATGACGAGTTATCAAAATGACAGTCAGTCGTTTTAGAGTTATTCGAATTTCAACCGATTTATTTCTATTTTACGACAGTCGAAATTTTTTTCTCAGAATTCAAAAGAAAAGTAAACATTTTTCGTTTTATCTTGTTTCGAGCTGCGGTGAAGGTTTTTTTTTAATAAGCAATATGGGTTTTGCTTTATGTCGAAACATTTGTGTACGGATTTTTCGAGTAGGTGTATAATTTTTTCATCTCGAGATTTCAGCATTGAGGTAGCGCAGAATTCGAAGCTTAAATCTTATTGATAGTTTAGTGTGGTATTTTACGGAGGCGAAATTTCATTTAATTTAAATGGAAAGTTTATGCCTATCGTTATTTTCTCAGGTTTTCGTTTGTTTATTTATCGTTATTAGCTTCAATTTTCGTATTGATTCTAAGTAAGGCTCATTTTAGAATTGTACAATTCCTCCAAAAATATTTTGGAAAATGATGCAAAGGTTAGGTTAGGTTGAGCTGTCTCAGTGGCGGACTGGTCATAACCGGGAAATCTGGAAATTCCCGGTAGGCCCTAATGAATGAAGGCCCTCTTATTAACAAAAAAGGCCCTTGTATTAGCAAAAAGGGCCCTTGTATTGACAAAAAACATCTTTGGATTGAAAGAAAAGGCCCTTTCATTGATGAAAATAGTCTTAATTGATGAAAAGGCCCTTA
>FIZU01066713.1:0-19351 GCA_900064475.1 Pseudococcus longispinus
GTACTTTTTCTGTAAAGATGATATTTTTCAAGTCATTTCAAAACTTCATCGTTTTGCCTTCCACGGAGATAAGAACAAGGCAAAAAAACGCTACCCGCATTTCGATTGACTTTACCTATTTAAACTTTTCTGAGTTAATATGATGTTCCGACAAAATTTTCAATAACTTTCTTCAAAATTTTGTCAATTTTACACAAAATTATCTACTTACGTCAAATCAAACGATTTTCATAGGATTTTTCAACGAAACTTTCAACAATTTTCATCAAATTTTGATCAGTTTTTCCGAAAATTTCATCAGCTTCGACGAATTTTTATGATGTTTCCATAAAATTTTCAATTTTTTCATCGAATTTCAATAAATTTTAAACCATATTTCAACTTTCCTAAGTTGATATGATGTTTTGACAAAATTTTCAATAATTTTCATCAAAATTTTGTCACATTTTTACACAAAATTACGTCAAACCAAACGATTTTCATTGGATTTTTCAACAATTTTTATCAAATTTTAGGCAATATTGTAGATTATTTTCATTTTAGTTCACTTAGCTACTTTATTCGATCATTTTACCAAACATTTTTTTTGAAAAATATTTTTCAAATGTTATCGAATTCAAAATTCTACCGAATTTAACCCTTTGGCGGAATTGCAAAACGTAAAATCGTTCGGAGGGTTATTCCTAACCCCTATTACCCCCAGTGAATCTAGAACGAAGGGAAGTTGTCTTATCGAAGGGGGCAAAAAAAATCAAAAATTCCCCACTAGAATGGAATTTTTCCAAATTTTTTAGCTAAAAATAAAAGTTTTCCAAAAAAAAGGTCAACTACAAATTTTTCTACTTGAGGGAGGGGGGAGAGGAAACGGCTCTCATGATTTTCACTCGCTACAGCTCTGACGTTTTATAACCAGAAAATGTAAGCATCCAACATTCTTATGATTACAGGCATCCTTTCAAATATCTACCAAGTATACTAATTTTTTTTCAAATCTCTAGCATGTCTTCTTATCCCTACCATTCCCATTTTTCCTCAACCCTTTCGCAATGAAAAAAAAACCAAGCGTAAACAAATAATCGAATAACTACCACTTCGCCAGGGATATCGTACACAAAAACACACCGATCCGATTTATAAATGCTTGAAATTATATAGAAACGCGTAAAACCGACCAACACGTGAATCGAGTCAAGAGGGTAGAAAGAAATAATGAAGTGAAACGTACTAGTAGAATTGAATTTACACCATCACAATGACTTGATTTGCTACTGTTATCTATAAACTGCTGGTTTTTGTAAAGCACCCCTAAAACCTTGGTAAACTGTTTTATAACGCGTTATTCATTCACTCCGGGCTCCGCTCGGCTCCGGGTCGCTATTTAATAAAGCTTCGTTCTTCATTCAATGTATCTTTTCTCTACTCCACTTCGCCCCTGTATCCCTGTCACACGTACAAAGTGTATAAATACGCTACACGTACTCTTCGTATAAAAAGAATCGACCTTATATACGGTTCGGGATACGTGTAGTAGACCTAATATTCGGAGAATGCGAGCCAGATGCTCAAGAGTCAGAAACCGTCTACCTGTACCGGTTCATATTATTGACATCGATACTACGAACCATCTTTTGTATTCGATGACTCGGTGAATTCGATTTCTTCGAGAACAACTCGCAAAGGTCCGAAGCAGAGAGATACTCGAGTACTACTCGAAATCTCGATCATGCCAATACTCCGGAGCATCTTAGGAGCTAATTAAGACGCTGTTTGTCGAAATCACTCGACTCTGGTCTACTCGCCGAAAGGTTATAGACGATTAAGAAAAATTTAGTGGCGCGTTTGACGCGCGCAAGGCTTCGGCTCATCTTTACAGTTCGTTAGCTGTGTAGATTAATAGGCGATAATGTGTAGGCTCGCAGCTGTGCCAGTTTAATGGTCTGGTAAGTTTGGCGATCAGGGTGGCCGACTTTTTACCCATATTGTTTCGCCGAGCCCGAGCCTCGCATTTCGTACCCGAAAGTGAAATTTTTTTTCAACCACCTGCTCAGGTACAAGTAAAAGTTATCCGCAGCAGAAGATTCGACATCGGTAAAAATTACGCAATCGCGAATCGCTGCTGCAGCGTTTTGGATGATTGAACGCGCGCCCAATTTACAATATCGACTTCGAGATACGCTCGCAATTTCGCCTACTCAATTGCTAACTGCACGAAGAAGGGTATATCTACACAGATGAAAATGTAAGCATTATGTAAAAATCATTACATCGATCGATTTTGACGTTCTTTTTTTTCCATCTCGATTCGAACAAACGACGAATCAGCACAAACAATTCTTTATATTAATTTGTGTAAATAAATCGCTACGCTTACATTGTTTTTAATTGTTTCATGGTACGGTTAACTCGAGCTTATAGGTGATATCTGCGCTGTCTCCTCATTAACACGACACGATCATCGATTCGATTCGTATAATCGTTTTTTGATCTAAAAGTCAATACGATGCGTTTAAATGGATACGAATTTTATGTGTTTTTTTTATCGCTGATTTTTATATTCTTAATTGCGGTATAAATAATTAGTTGGTTTTTTCGTTGGTTCGTTTTATTACAGTTTTGATAGAAAAATTTAGTTTGTGGCCTGTGAGCGAAAAGGGCGACTGCCTTCATCCCTTAAGAGGTCAAAAATGTCTAACTAGAATTTTTTTTAAATGGTAATTTTTTATTTTTTCGAATTTTGCATTAAGAAAAGGAAAAACGAAACCAAACGTTAAAATTTTGGAAAAAATGAAACAAAATAACAAAATAATTTCGTTATTTGAATTTTTTTTACGAAATTGAAGTAGAAATTTGAAAAAATGAAAAAATAGTATGCACTTTGCATTCAAAAATCATAATTTTTTTTTTGAATATTCATTTTTTGGATTTTGAAAAAAATCTCTTTTTTAAACGAATTTTCCTGAAAATTCGAGCTTATTTCGTTATTTTTGGGGAAAAAATTTGAAATCTGATGAAAGAGTTGAATTTTGGACACCGAATTGAATTCTGGGCACAATTTCCAATGTTTTGAGCACCCTCATGGACATGGGTATAATGAAAGAAACGAAACGAAAAACTGAGCTGGACAATTGACCAGAAAACGAAGTAACAAAAAAAACATGGGGGAGCGAGGTACAGTTGGTATGTTTGTCCTTGGGTTCCGGGTTTTTCAGGGGCTGGTTAAATGAAAAAGTAAATGTATTTTTTGTGTTTTTTAATTCAACTTTTTCAAACTTTTTCATTAAAAATTATGCTTAGGTGCCTTCTTTTAGTGGAGTGAATACGAAAAAGGAGTTCCTAAATGTTTTTGTGCTCTTCACTCCAAAATTTGATGATTAGGCTTGTTCGTTTTTAATTTTCAATACAAATCCGAAGTTTTCATTTAGCACTGTTTCCTACAATATTGAGCTCCCTTCCATCCATTCAATTTCCATACTCGTTGAATAACCGGGTTTTCATAAATTTACTCTCTCAACTTGAATCAGGAGATATCCATTGACCAATAGGTTTTTTTAATGGTTTTTTTTTAGCAATTTTTAGGCCTAGTTTTAGGAATTTCTCTGGAAGTTATTCAAGATTTCACATTTTTGATCGGCTTTCATTCATAGGCAGGGACGAAGTGAAGCTGGGGTGATGAAGAGGGGGCTAAAATTTCAAGTTTTAAATTTGATAGAATTTTTTAGAATTTTACAATCAATTTTTAACAATTTTTTCCGCTTAAAATCAGAGATCAACAAAATCATTTATGAAAAAAATTATTAAAACCATGATTTAAATCATCGAGATGAGCTAAAAATGCCAAAATGAAAAAAAGTCTGAGATTGTCTGAAACTACGAATATCACAAATCACAATTATGAACACTGGTCGAAACGATGTTCTTTAAAGATTTTTCCATTTTTTGTAATTAATGATTTTCATGAGAATCGTGATTTTTTATAGTGAGAAAAAGCATGTTTTTAAATCATAATTTTGATTTAAAATTATTTTGGGAATATATTTTCCCATTTCTACTCAAAATGCACAGATTTTCCAAGGAAAAAGTCAACACTTTTGTAAATTTTCCCATTCAACCTTAATGCTCACTCGAGACTTGATTTTTTTCATTAAAATGGCCTATTTTTTGGCTTGGGAGGAATGTGATTACACCCCCCAATTACCCCCCTTTCCTAAAACTCACCATGACAGTTCCACTTGCGAAATCAACAAAACCAGATTACTGACGAATCGATAACATTTCACTGCCAAATTAGTGAAAAACTATACTGATTCAATCAGTCATTTTAATTCACTGAATCGATCATTTTTGTTATAATTATTGATTCAATACATCAAAATAACTCATTGAATCGGCAGTTTTCCACCAATTTTCCCCTGGAAATTCATCGATTATTTATTAACACGAATTTGTCTATTTCGTCAGGGAATTGACAAAAAAAACCTACTCAGGTTTTGGGGGATAAAGGATCTTAAATTTTCAAATTTTCTATTTTTCAAAGTTTCATACCTATTTATTTTTTAAGAATGGCGTAATGACAAAATATATTTTTCAATTACCAAAATTTTATACATCCATCATTTTCTTTTCATTCTAAATCAGCAAACTCTTCAATAAGAGGGGCAGGAACATTGGAACTAAACAAGTTTGGTTTTAGGAATTTTTCTTCGAAATAAACATTTAAGATATTGATGATAACATGTTTTTGATCAATTTTCACCTACATTCAGCGACGAAATGAAGTTGGCTTGATGGAGAGGGAGGCAACAATTTTGAAATTTCAACTCCAGTAAAATTTTTTCGACTCTACGTGCAATTTTCCACAATTTTTTCCATTCAAAATGCAAAATTTCTTAGATTTTCCAAAGAAAGAGATCATAGGTTTCATAAATTTTTCTATTCAACTTTGATGCATTTTACTCATTACTTCATTTTTCATCAAAATACCTTTTTGATGATCTTAAAGTCATCCTACCCCCCAAATCAGCACCTTCTAAATCTATTTTTGGAATTAGAGGTTCCATTTTACAACTTTTTTTAAACTGACTGACTGACTACCTAAGTTTGATAATTGAAAACTTTTACATTTAAAGAAGTTCGTCGAGCTGTTCCGTAAATTTTTCGATTTTTATACAGGAGGTCGCATAAATCAGTTCCTCAATTTACAAAAATGTATTCCCTCCACCTAAACGTGGATTTTCTGGCCAAACTAAGGGTCCTACGAAAAAAATGCGAAGAACCAAAGTTGTAGAGCATGAAATTTTCTTTCTGCAATACGTTTTTTAATTTTTTCAAGAGGCTTGCTTTTTGTTATTTTATGCATCAAAAGTTGATGATGTAAAAAAAATCATACCTATCTAATTTTGAACTTTGCCTGCAAAAATCTCGAAAACTGAGCCCCCTAGAAAAAAACTAATAGCTCATAGCAGAAAGAGAATTTCACGCTCTAGAACTTTGGTTCTTAGCATTTTTTTCGTAGGGCTCTTAGTTCGGCCAGAAAATCCATTTCAAATGAGATTCCTGACTTATGAGCCGTCCTGTGTGTTTGATTCAAGTCCAATCCAAGGGTTTGATGATATTGTAAATTAAACCATCCTCCTCCCCACATTGTAAAGATCATTATTTTATTTGAATCGTAGTAATTTTAAAATGGTATTAATCGATTGAGCAACAAAACTGATTCAATTCAAAAAAAAATCGAAAAATCAAACGAAACCGGTTTCAAAAATCCACATCCAAACAACAATTTACCAAAAATTCTGTTTTTCGAGCCAAAATAGCAGCACTTACATCATCGTAGACAATTTTTGAACCAATTTTCATGAATTTTGCTCAGATAAATACACATATAACATAATCAAAACACTAATTTGAAATTTCCAAAAAAACTCAAATACAAAATCGATTCTCAACACAGAGTAGAAAAAACTTAAACGAAATATCGATCGAATAACAACACAATGTATCGAAAAACGTACTGTATTTGTAAATAGTATGGAAAAAAGCTGTAAAAATTTACATTTTACTCACAACTCGAACTAGGTATGTAAAAAAAAGCACGCCATATTGCTCTTCGATAAAACCATATAAACACTTGAGAAAAAACCGTACCATGAAACACCATCGGCGAATAAATACGCTGCAGGAGCAATAAAAAAAAGACGAAAAAAAACCACCTACAATTTCAAGATCATGCAGATTGCAGGTATTAAGATAAAAACACCTCGAACCTGTTCGGTATCACGTAACTGATTAGGTAATCCATATAAAAACGTTATCGAATATCGATAATGTACGAGTATGGATGGAAATATGCGTACACGAGTGCGACAGAAGAGTACATACGAGTACGTGGAATTTATAGGGGGACGGGCTTTTACCGCTCTTCGTATCCCACCACTTTATCAGAACGGAAAGCAAAAGCGAAAAAAGCACCAACGGACGATTGAACAACAAACTAAAGAAAGGTTACCACCCAAAATAATACGGTCAATCGGGGCGGCGATACCGGGGGGGTTATTTTCGAATCGAGGGACGGGCGTGCTATACGCGCCTAAGTAGCGGATTTCGAATTCGACGTGCTCTCGTGATATAAAAATTTCTTCGGCGGTTAAGTTGAGTAAAAGGACGCGATACGCGATTCCCGTCGACCGTCGTGTTTGCCTTTTCCATGTTACGTCTCGTTCCGGTCGTGTCGGTACCGGCGTATCAATAAAGTACGCGATTTTGCCCTCGAGGCTGTGTTCAGTGCGAAATCGTAAAGGCCAAGCGCGCAGCGTTTGAGAAATGCCACCGAAATCTCCGCATCTTCGTCGTCTTCATCAGTCCGCACAGCACGTCCGAATTTGAGCGTATTGTCGTTACCAAAGGCCAGGTATCCGGGATCGTTGCCTGAACGGGTGCCAATATATCGTAGATATGTTGATAAAGCGTAAACGTCGATTATGGCAATCCGAATACGGTATTTGTGCTACGAAAAAATCACGCATCTTGTCACTACTTTGCTACATTCGCGATGAAAAATGGAGATGGAAACTCGAATATTATTGCCCGCATCAGCGAATAGACTTGCCCACGTAAAAGTACAATAATTTACGAAAATATAGTTCAATTTATCTCATTTTTTTTTTTACAAGCTAGTCCACCGTTGTATTATATTTTTTATTGTGTTCCCCTTTTACCCCCCATACCAGCTCCCCTAGAATTTGTGTACATAAAATCGGTATCCTTTTCGAGTCTCGTACCATTGTGCCAATTTTCATACCACGATTCAAATTGATCGACGCATCGAACATGTCAACGAATTGCATCATTTTGAGGAAGTTATAAAAGAAGAGATTCCAAAAATCATTCAAAAGGTGTAGTCATCCTCGAGGCATTTGTTAAACGTCTTCGATCAAACTGGAGCACTCCAGTTTTGGATTGTTTGCCTTGAGGCCAGCTATGGACCTCAGTACGGCTGCTTACCGGTATAATCAAAATATGATGGAATATTACACGTGTAAGTTTTCACAAAATCATTTTAGTAGATTGTTTTATTTTAATTCGTGTTGAAATTGATAAAAGTTCAGAAATTCGGGTTGATCTGAGAGAAAAAAGATAACTTGATAATAGGCACAAAGCTTCTGGGATGGATAAGCTTGGATAAACGCTGACTCAGAAGTTCGAAGAAACAGTTTTCAGGGTTGTAGTTGAAATGATCTCATATAATTTGAACAGAAAAACGCTGTTTTTGTAGCAAAAAATATGGATTTTCAAGAAAGAGATATCGAAAATGTCAAAATTTACGTCACATCTTGTTCTTCAAAGTTCAAATGAAGTAATGATCTTCATTTAGTTGAATGAAGGACCGAGTCACCGATTTCATTTTGTTAATAGCTATTTTCGTATCGAGTGGTGAAAACGAGCGTTATTCAAACGAGCTTGTCAGTGCTTCATCAGTTTCAGATTCCTTTCTTTTCAAGCTTCTTTCTTCTTAAAAATGCTTGGCAAGAATACTATACCTATGACCAGAATCTCATCTCCTTTGATTCCTAGAAACATTATGGATTTGCAAAAGTCTTTGCACGTTTGAATTGGGAAAATCATGTGAGCAGACCTGTAAAGAAGAGAGGGCAAAGGAAAAACTTTGCCCTAGACCCCAATTTTCTGGAAAAATTAAAAAAAATTGAAGGGCCTAAGGTGGATTATTAATTATCATTAATAAAATTGACTTAAAAAGCTTAATTTTAATATTTTTTTAAATAAAAAATCGATTAAAAATTTTTTCAGAAAGAATGTGTATAAATTTTGAAAAATTTTCTAGATTTTTTTAATTTGATTGATGGTGGGAGGGCCAAAATATCATTTTTCCTGGGCTTGCTTTGGCTCTCGATGGCGCCTTGTAATTTAGATTCGGATATACTTCTGATTGTCTTTTAATGACGATGTATTCTCGAAGTTTCTTCAAAATACACGAAAAGAGAGACATTTTTAAACGTCTGGCAATTACAAACACTTGAAATGAAATTAAAACTGCACAAATACAAAATTGAAATTTCAAATAAGAGAATTTTATTTAAAAAAAAAAAGCAGAAAAACACTTCTGAATCAAACTAACATACCTACTTCATGTTTTCATTATAGAGAGGGCCTCAAGGGCTTCGATACAGCTGAAGTTATCGCAGGCTCAGAAAATGGCTCATAACTGCTAACTAAATCTCAAATTCCAAAAAAAAAAATTAGGGGAGAAAATATCGCTATATTACATTTATATTATTGTTCAATGTTATCAATTTTCGAAAATTATGCCAAAAAAGATTTTTTTAAATTGAAAAATAAAGCTTTGAGCGTCTGGGGATCTCTTTTTTTCAAAACTTCGACCTTGCTTTGCTCACAAACTCAGACACAATTACAAATTAAATAGGATAAATGAAAAGGCAGTCGTTTAAGAAAAGAGTAGTGGCCCAATAGACCATGAGCTAGTGAATAAGAATAGGCTAAAATTTTCATTTCCCTATAACTCAGATTATTTAACAAAAGAAAGAAAATGATAAGAATTTTGACTCACCGATTCGCGCCAATTTTTAATTCTATCTCATTCTAACGAATTTATACAATGAAAATTCTGCACTCACCTGAAACAAAAAAACATATGATAATAATTATTATTTTAATTTATTTATAATTTTCTATATTCGATTTTCTTTTTTACAAAAATTCACTGTTTTGGATACCTAGGTTATAGGTTTGCGATAATTCTATGAATTAAGTTCATTGGTACGAATACTAATTTTTGGCAAAATTGATAAATAGGTACCAGCCTAAAATGGTCATGATCCACAGTTTTAGTGATTTTTCAAACAATTTTCACGAAATTTTTTACGATTTTTGCCATCTTTCAGCCCAGCTTTTTAAATATTTATTACAAGCATTTCTGCATTATTTAAATAGCTTTTGCAACATTTTAAACGTTATTGCGATTGAAGTTCGAAGTTATTTTACTCTATTTGTGATTGATAAAAGACTATTATTAATGAATTTCAGTTTCAATTGAAAAAATTGATACTTTTTTTCTTCTTTCCGAAGAATTACTTTTTTTCAACCAAAATACGTATTTTCTCTATTCATCAAACTATTTTCGTTCATGAATTTTGCAACTCAAAATGTATGATTCGAAAACCAAATTTTCAAATTTTTGTTTCAAAAAAGCCTTTTACTCGTATGCTAAAAATAAATGACGTTTTTATTTTGTACAGCTGCAAAACTCAACGTTCTGTGACGTTTTACGATTATTTTAGGTCAATAACTCCTTCAATATGCTAGATAGGCCAAATTTGTACATATCGAATTTTTTTCATTTAATCGAATACTAAAAATCAAGTCTACATCAATTTCAGCCCACCTACAAAATTGAAGGCACAATGACGTTTTAAAATTTTCAATTGTTGATAACTCCTTCAATTTGTCAGATAGGCAAAATTTGCATAGAATCAAATTTATACATTTCATCGAGTACTTCAAATCAAGTCTACACAAATTTTAGTCTAACTGCAAAATTGAAGGAGTTATCAACACTTGAAAATTTTAAAACGTCATTGTGCCTTCAATTTGTTAGATAGGCAAAATTTGCACATAACCGAATTTGCACATTTAATCGAGTACTTTAAATCGAGTCTGCATCAATTTCTGCCTAACTGCGAGATTGAGGGCGCTAAAGCGCTTTTAAGCATAATTTCGGTCAATTAAAATATTCAAAAGACAATAACAAAATCGAAAACTGAAAATTTGAGATCGAAAAAATTTTACGATCAATTGACATACTAATACTACCTACCTGGATGAAAAATGAAAATGAAAAACAAAAAACCCTCCAAAACTGAAAACTTTCGCAGTCTAAGACTCAAAATATGTAATGAATTTGGAAAAAATGATTCTTTGCATGCAGGAAAATGAAAAAAGTGATAAAAAAATATCATTAATCATGATGGTTTTTCGAATAGCTCGTATTTCAATAAAGGGTCATCTGGTCATTAGTCAAATCCTAAATTTTAGATTGAAAATTGAGAAAACTTGTTTGTTTTTCTTGTTTTTTCAATGATTTTTTACTCAGTTACTCATTTTTTGGTTTGGGTCATTTGTGAGTTGAATATGTACATTCGTAACTTGAACATGTTAAAATCATTCAAATCTTGATTGTTTTCTCTTCAGATTTCTACCAATCCGATATCCTTCTATAGGCACACTGAATTTCCGCGAATTTCTAAATTTATCAATTCTCCGATTCTCCAGTCATAGGAAATAACTCATATTTTGCACAGTACGTTAGGTAATTTTCAGTTTCAAAATATTATTATTAGGGTTAAGAAAAATATACTCGAAAAAAATTCAAAATTGCTCTAAAAATGAGCTGAAAATCTAAAAATTTGTAAAACTTTACTCAATCATGTTTTTAATAAGGTAGGTACATTTTTTTTTAGGAATTTCGAAATGAAAACCAAATATAAGATGTACAAAATTTATAACATTGTAGATAGATTTTGAAATTGTTAAAATTAGCTAAAAAATAAAAACACGGTAGTGCATCTTTTTACTCAATGTTGCCAAAAAATTGACTAAAAAAATGCGCAAAAAAAGTTTTGTTGAGAAGGCACTGTCGAATTAGCTTTTTTGGGTTACAATGATAAAAATTCCCAAACATCCGGAAAATGACAAAACATTCCCAAAAATGGCATAAAAACCTTTGAAAAAAATTAAAATATGCCAACATATGCTTTTGAGAGCAAATATGCTAAAATATGCTCTAACAAATACCACTCAAAATGCTCAAAATCCTCTACAACGCCAATACATCTTGGAAATTCTCGATCACATTACAAAATTGGCACTCCTGTTTCAATTGCCAACCTCATAGGTTCGTATCTCGCCATACTATGTGCAAATATCTGCACAGGTGGGGTTTTTTGACATTCGCAATGCAACCTTGAACAGGCCAAGATTACAGTACGTAACCAAGTGTAATCGGCCAAAGCCCCCGGATCTATCTTGGTTGAATTTTCAAGGACCGCGCATAATTCGATATCGCGTTTCACGAAAAATACTCGACGCGAAAGAAAATTCCGCCAAGTGTACAAAGCAGCTAGGTACACCTACAAAGCTGCTGCGCTGGTACGCGTGTTTCGTCGAAGGGATGAAAAGTGCCTCGTCTTGGACTACGGCACGTGAAGAGGGAAGGGTGAAAAAAAAGCAAATGGCAATTTAAAAATGGCAAAGTAAAATCCATTACACGTTAGTAGCTTCCGCGAGCTTACCTCTTCGGCGTATACTGGTATAGTACGAGACCATGTTGCTCAATAAATTTCGCATTTGCTAATTAACTCATCGAGCAATAAATTTGAAACCCTCGCCCTCATCTGTGCGGTGGCGTTGGCGGCACTGGGCGTAAAAATGTACTCGGTTGAAAAAAATTAATTCCGGTTAAAAACCTTGGCTCGAGGAACGCATATAAGTGTATCCAGCTCGAGCGAGTATGGCGGCGCAACCAGCAGCGCGGCGGTTATAAGTGATGGGCCTAATCTTAAGGGTGAAGGAAAAGAAGAAGAAAATTTAAAAATTGTTAGAATGTGCGGCGAAGACCGACTTGTATCCATGGCAGTGGTAATCGTTCTTGTATTTTCCAGCAAGCGCGCTTCCCTTAGTCAACGACTTAAACTCCGCCTTCGCATGGCCATATTATGAGTACCCCCTCGAACCGCCGGGGGTTAAGTTGGCGGATTTATTGCCAAGTGGTAAAAATTCCGAGCATCGTAACATTTACTTTTTTTTCTTGGCTTTTCCTGCTGTGGCAACCGTATCGACGTAGATTTTTCTACCAAACGTAGCACCATATCACCGCCATTCTCTGGTCCCCTGCTGCCCTCGTCTCTCGTATGCTGCACCTCATCCGAATGTACTTAATTGCGTTCGTCTCTCTCGCTCTGGCTTTCAGTGTTCGAGCGAAGCTCTGTCCCCAAAATTTCTGCGCTATTTTTCACCGCATCTTTCAGATGTAAGACGCGATAAACGACGACGATTTGCGCTGCGGCCTGCGGAGCAGTGGCCCTCTCTAAACATGCATCGCGCCAAAAACATTTTCATAAGAACAAACTTTCCGTTGTGTTTGTTTAATGAGCATAAACGCGCGTCTACTTCGTTTAGCCCATTCCGATAATTATTCAACTTATTTAAAAGAGAGCTCCGAAGCCGCCCGTTATCATTGCGAGTACCTCTCACCGTGTGTTTACCTCTTCGGTCTTCACGTGTGGGCCAGGGCGGTTCACCTCTTTCGTGTACTGTATACGACACCATAGAGTCATACGTTAAACCGCCGCTCCTTTCCGACATTACCGCGAAAACATAAAAATAGTCTGAAATCTTCTTTACGTATTTTAATTAGCTAAAGTATAAAATTAGGGTGCATAAAAGAGATGTTTTTTTGTCTTTAGTTGATGCCTTCTTCCTGTATCTTGGCGACTTTGCTGGTTTCGTTATCGCTTTATGTGTTATGACGTCTGCGAGTCTATAAAGGTAGACAATACTTGTAGCATAGTGATTAAATCCGAAAACGTTTATTCGCTCCGAGTACGTGTGTAATTTATCGCCGAGCAAGGTGACAGATGTACTTCGTATAACAATGTCCTCTATCCTATTTTTAAATAACTCGCCCGACCGACAGATCCTTTCTTTGAAAAAATCCATTTAATATGGATCCTAGAACTGTATACGCAGAGGTACGAGTATAATCGAATCCCATACTGGGTAATTCATTCAAATATCGAGAACTCGAGCGAAAACAAGCGTGCATCTATCAACAAATGGCCTAGTACGGTTGTTCATATGAATCCTACTTCATTTCAGAATCCACGATTGAAATTTTGTCTCATTTCGTTGTTGAAATTATTTATCAACGTTCTGAATTATTTTTCTTGAAAAATTCTGAGTCAGAAATGAGAATTATTAGGCCTTATCAAGCACTGATCAAATTTACTTTTATCATTTAATGATGATAATGCACAGATTTTCCAAAAATCATTCAATAGTTCAATTTTTTTACTATTTTTCTTGGCTGCAAACTCAATTTTCTTTGCTTTTCCCCTCCTCCCGTTGCTTCAATCATTTTTCTCTGATAATTCAAACTGATTCTTTTGAAATAAGTTACAAATAATATTAAGTGGATACAAATACATATATCAGGCTTTGGCAAAATCCAGAAAAAAATCAAATCCAAAATTATTTTTACAGTTTGATTCAAAATCCAAAACTAGCGTTTTTTTTTTTCATTATAGCTCTTAGAACAATTCATCTTAGTTTTCAAGTAAATGAATGACAGTGAATAAAAATTTATTTTCAAATAGGCAGGTTTTGACGAAATTCGAAAAAAATCAACTATTTTAATTCAAAAACGAAAATTCAAAACTGAATTTTTTTTAAAATTTGATTTAAAATTGCAAATGATTAAAATTTTTCCAGACCCTGATTCATATCAATTGAAAAATTACATAAAATGAAGATGAATCATCAAGGGGTGGCTCACATGTAAGGTCAATGGCTTTGAAAATGAAAAAGAAAACTTTGACTGCAAAAATTTCGAAAACTAAGCCTCCTAGAAAAAAACTATCAGCTCATTGCAGAAAGATAATTTCAAGCTCTACATTTTTCATCCTTTGCATTTTTTTCGTAGCACTCCTAGTTTGGCCAGAAAATGTACGTTTATAGGAAATTTACAAAATTGTTAATTTTAAAAATGATTTTTGACTGCAAAAATCTCGAAAACTAAGCCCCTCAGGGAAAAACTAATAGATGGAAGCAGAAAGAGAATTTTATGATCTACAATTTTGATTCTTTGCATTTTTTTCGTAGCACCCTTGGATTGGTCAGAAAATCCGTGTTTAACGAACATTTACAAAGCGTGATTTTTTTCCTTCTTTTTCAAAACAATCGATTTTGTAGATATCTCTTAAATATGGATTTCCTGGCCAAACTAAGTCTTCTAGAAAAAAACTAGTAGCTCGTTGCAGAAAGAGAATTTCATGCTCTACAATTTTGATTCTTTGCATTTTTTTCGTGGGGTCCGTAGTTTGGCCAGAAAATCCATGTTAATGAGAAATTTAACCATATACAAAATCGATGATTTTTAAAATAAAAGAGATCCCATGAATATGGGATTTTTTGGCTAAACTAAGGGTTCTACGAAAAAAATGGTGGTAATCAAAATTGTAGAGCTTGAAATTCTCTTTTTGCTACATTCGGATAATTTTTTTTCTATGAGGCTTCATTTTCGAGATTTCTACAGTCAAAGTTTTTAGCTTATTTTTTCCATTTTCAAAACCATCGATCTTCTTCCATTTGAGCCATTCTTAAATTGCAAAAAAAAATTAAAAATTGCCCATTGTGTTGAACTCATCCTAGGTATGAAGAAATATCGATATTTCAGGTTTTGGATTAACACCTGGAAGGCTTGATGATATTTAATGAATAAAAATTTGAAAAACTCAAGTATTCAGACTTTTCAATTACCTACTTTTTGTATGTATCCATTTACTTAATTACCTACCACTTCGACGAATGAGAAATATAATTTTATTTCGCATTTTCGTCTGTTTTTACGTCTTTTTGGTCACTTTTAGACATTTTTTAAACATCGATATTATATTTTTTTCATTTATTAGATATTTCTCCATCATTAGCTCATCCTCCGAGTGCCTAACAAAATCTCAAAATCAAAACAACATTTTTTTTGGACTTTCGACAGAATTTTTTCAAAATAAGGTACCTACTCTCCCCCCCCGCCCCTCCCAACATACTCAAAATAACAAAAAATTGATACCAAAATTTGACATTTTCAAAAAATTATCAAAAATAAAACAGACTTATCAGTGTTGCCACTGATGATTTTTCATCTAGTGTTCAAATTATAAAACAAAATTTCAGATTTTCTCGACTTCTGAACCGGTTCATCTCAAATTTTGGTTTAATTTTAAAGTTCTGTAGAAATTAGCCCCTCTAAAATTCAAATGTTGAATTTTATAAGCAGCAAACTTGGACTTTTATCTATTTGAAAGTTGAAAATATTGATATCTATTTGTTTCTGATTGTTTGAGAATTTCTTTGGAGAAAAATCGAATGAATAGTGCACTTAAAATAACGTCTGCCAAAAAATTGGAGTTTTTGCTCCAAAAGCTAAAAACCTTATTTTAATCACTTTTTTGCATTTTATTCCATAAATTGCCAATCGGCGAATAATGTTTTGAGAAGGCCAATCAGCAAACAGTACGAGTATTTACTCAAACCATGATGCGAGACTAATTTTGTAATTAGGTAGGCACATTAATTACGATTCTGTACCTAAGCTTTTTGACTGACAATTTTTTGAAATTTTCTAGGGACAAACGACACACATAAAAATTGCTCAGTTGCTTTCAATTTTCATTTTGAAATAATCGATAATCGATTAATCGCCCCTTCACTAGGGAAAATAATCCGGGCTTTTGATTGACTGAAAAAGCTCCAAATTTAGGCGATTACGATCGCATATTTTGATCAAATAAATTAATTTTCTGATTATTCGTATCTTTGATCAATCGCTATGTGAGAAAAAAAATCTGTCGTCGAATAATTGACGATTAATCGATTAATAATCGCTCAAGCTCAACACTGAAAATAAAGCAAACACCCTCTTGCAATGAACGAATATCTCACGGCTCCTTCCATTTTTTCGCCATAATGACTTGAAATCCTTCAATTCGAAACCACTTTCACTAATAAAATGATCATTTCATCAGTTTTAAATACTCAACTGAAAACTTTCGATTTTCTTTTGATCATTTGATGGTATTCGTCATCGAACAAAAAACTAAATGAATCAGGACATCTTTATACACGTGAACGGAAAAAGTTTGAGGTGAAAATACAACTACACACAAGAAGATTAATTATAAAGGAGGAAGTTTTTTCGGCTTGTTACGCTTTAGCATTGACCATGACGATGTTTAATTAATTATTAATTTACTGAAGAGCGTGTAAAACTGCGTTTATTAACGCGTACCTGCAGGTACTTGGTTGTTGAAAATTTATGAACAAGTTGCTGATAAGAAATTCACGTCTCTGTCTAAGTAAGTTTAGGTATCGCTGCTGGAAAGCCGAACGAAAAAGTCATCAGTTTTTTCCAAACACATAAATGACAGAATTTCTATAAAATTATATGTTAAAATGTCGCAATTATATTAACCATTGTGTACATTCCGATAGGTCACGGAGGTGTCAATCAACTAGGCGGAGTATTCGTTAACGGACGTCCACTTCCAGATGTGGTTCGACAAAGGATAGTGGAATTAGCTCATAACGGAGTAAGACCGTGCGATATTTCAAGACAACTAAGGGTATCACATGGCTGTGTGTCAAAAATACTATCCAGGTACGTAAATTACACGCTTTGATTCGTCGCCAAAGTGAAATTTTTCTACAAGGTTAGCTCTCGAGCTCATTTTGGCTAATTTTCAACTCGGCCGAATATCGCCCCTTATATTTTTTATCATCGTTTCACCCATCATTTCGCTACAAACGATCGCATCCCATCATAAATACTACATAAAAGTAGGAAAAAAAATGCACAGCACACGTGACTTGACCGGAAACCGAGAACCGATAATTCAGTAAGAGTTTTTTATTCAATTTCATCTCTCGATGCTGCGTTTGCGGTTTAAATAATAACACAACGGATGAGCGTCATCGCTGTCGGGTTTTTTTCATCTGGAAGGGTATGTCAGATTCGTTTTACTCGGTATATTTTGAGCAATACCAGAGACGTGGCGAATGAACGCAGGACAAACGACACACGCCACTTAAGTGCAAAATTCAGTTAACATAAATGCGCCATATTCCAGATACTCTTTTCCTAATGCTTATACTTTCTCTCTCTTTCTGCTTTTCGTTCGCTTTTTCCCGACCTCTTAATATTAGGATCGAGCATAATCAAAATATTAGTTCGAGTACATATTCTCGATCTACGTGATGTTTCGGTTTATTAGATTTGCATCGTATTGGTGTTCGTTGTATTGATTTTTTCGCGTTTTTTTTGTTTGTTTCGACTTTTTTTTCTAAACAGTTTCCATGTTGGAAGATAATTTACACTGAAGTGATATTACGTGAATGGATTTGAATAAATTTATCAACGAGAGATTCAGGTTAAAACCTAAAATCAAGATAATTTTCTATCTGAATCAAAAGACATTTTGAAAACTAAAAGTTTTGCTCATGAAAATGAGTGAAGACCAAGTTTTGAAATTCTTAGTTGAGGCGTTCGTCAAATTTTGAGATAGGATACTTGAACGAGGCCAATAGGCCTTAAAAATCAATTATCCGCATAAAAAAATTGAAATTGTTTTTGAAACACATCAAATTTCAATCGCTATTTTAAGAAATATCATAAAAATTTTATTGATACGCCAACAATCATTTTTTTTCATTCGCAGTAATTTTATTTTTATAAAAAAAAAGTGTCAAATTATCATAGAAATAATTTAAAATTTCGAAATAATTGTAAGAAAGTAATAAAAATTGCCTAAAATGTCATCAGAATGGACAAAATATCGAGAAAATTGCACAAAACTATGTAAAAATTGTATAAAATTTCATTTAAAATCAAAATATCATAAGAGTGTTTGAAATACAGTATTATGAAATTCGTCGAAAAAAGTCCCCGCCATTTCCATATTATCCATAAAACTCAAAAACATAGGATATGCTTTTGCTTATTGAATTTTTTTAATCCCATAAAAACTTGATATTTGAAATTTTATTGCAATTTGTCAAGTTCAAAAAGTATAAATTGTTCGTTCAACGAAATGTCTAAAAGTCAGCATTATCTCGAAAATTTTCAAGGTATAAAAAGTAAATGGAAATCTAAAAATTTTTCCAAGTCCAAAAAAGTCTGACAGAAGGTCTGAAAGTCAGCGTAATACCTGAAATTTTCAAAATCCAAGAAGTCTGCCTGACAGAATATCAGAAAGTTACTCTGATTTATAAAATTTTCAAAGTTCAAAAAGTCTAAATTATTTGTCTTGACAAAATGTCTAAAATTCAGCATTATTTCTAAAAATTTTCCATGTCCAAAAAGTCAATAAAAATTTGAAAATTTTTCCAAGTCATGAAACTGAAAATTATGACAAAATGTCTGAAAGTCAATTTTTTAAATTCAAAAAGTGAATTATTTGTCCAACGAAATGTTTAAAAATCCGAATTATCTCTGAAATTTTACAACTTCAAAAAGTCAATGGAAATCTAAAAATTTTTCAAAGTCCAAAAAAGTCTGACAAAATGTCTAAAAGTCAGCATTATCTTTGAAAATTTTCCAAGTCCAAAAAGTCAATATAGAAATCTGTAAATTTTTAATAGTCCAAAAATTCGTCACTGATTTTCGTCAGTTTTTTCGCCAAATTACCCGTAGCAGAACAGTGTCTACAAGTTTTTTTTTTGAAAATCATTGACTTTCTCTTGACTTTTTCTTGTGCCTTTTTCAATTTTTGTTCGAATGATGATGTACCCCCCCTCTTTTTAAAATTTTTTTGCTCAGATTAACATTCTCATTAGTCACGAAAAAAAATGGCAAAGAATATATTTTTTATTTAAAAATAAAAATGACAGAATTTCAAAGTTTTTGAAAGAAAATACATAAAAATAAATAATTTTATTTGATATTTGATTGAGCATTCCAACATTGAATGTTTTTCTTTCCTAGAAATTTTTTGTCAATTTACAAACATTTTTTTGAAAAATTCAAATTAATAAAATTATAACCAAATTC
>FIZU01066716.1:0-11741 GCA_900064475.1 Pseudococcus longispinus
TTTAGATGAATATTGATAAGAAGCAAAATTGTAGAGCGGAAAATTTTCTTTCATTCGTGTGTCGTCAGAATTTCGATTTAACAAATATTTCCCCAGTTATGGTGAAAAAACATATTTGAAAGTCGGCCGTCTACACCTCGAAAATGCGATGTTGCCTTTTTACCTTCATGGCTTGAATCGTCTAGGTTGGTTTTGGTGAAGGTCATTTCCTCACACTAGATGAAATTTGATTCAAAATGAGACCTAGTGGAATTTTCTATCTTCAAAATTGAAGAAGTTTTAATTAATGATTTTGAACGCGAATGTTCGAAAACCAAAAATTTGAGAAAACCCCATTTCAAGGTTTGCAAATAAAAAAATATGAAACTGGCTGCAAAAATCTTGAAAACGAAGCCTCCTAGATCAAATTAATCTGTTACTTTATAAAGAGAATTTCAAGCTCTGCAATTTTGTTTCTTAGCATTTTTTTCTTAGGACCCATTGTACGGCCAGAAAAGGGCGATTTATTTATTGGGTCGATGGTCTTGAAAATGAAAGAAAAAAACAAAAAACTGACTGCAAAAATCTCGAAAACTAAGCTTTTTCGAAAAAAAAAACCAATAGCTCTTAAGCGAAAGAAAGTTTTAAGCTCAACAATTTTCATCCCTTGCATTTTTTTCGCGGGGCCCTTAATTTTGCCAGAAAAGGGTGATCCATTTATAAAGTCGATGGTTTTGAAAATGGGAAAAAACTTTGACTGCAAAAAACTTGAAAATTAAGCCCCCTAGAAAAAACTAATGACTACTAGGAGAAAGAGAATTTCAAGCTCTACAATTTTCATCCTTTGAATTTTGACATGATGTCTTATGGCTAGGGTCAATCCTAAAATTTTGTCCATTTTAATTGTCCATTCAATTTGTTCGGAAAACCCATCACGAAATTCCTTGACGATGTCTTTAAGACTTTTTTGGACTTGGAAAAATTTTCAGATTTCCATTGAATTTTTTAACTTGGAAAATTTCAGAAATGACGCTGCCTTTTAGGCATTTTGTCAGACAAATAATTTAGATGTTTAGACAATTTCGGAGACAATGCTGACTTTTAGACAATTTATCGGACAAGCAATTTAAATTTTTTTCTAACTTGAAAAATTGAATTTTAGACATTTTGTCAGACTTTTTCGGAATTGGAAAAATTTTCAGATTTCCATTGAATTTTTGGATTTGAAAGAATTTAGCTTTATGGACTTGAAAAATCTCAAGAAAGTTCAAATCAGACATTTTGTCAAACTTTTCTGAACTCGGAAAAATTTTCAGATTTCCATTGATGAGTTGATGACTTTTTGAAATTGGTAAATTTTAGAGATAATGCTGAATTTTAGACATTTTGTTAGACAAATAATTTAGATTTTTTTTAAACTTGAAAGACTTTTTCGGAATTGGAAAAGTTTCCAGGTTTCCAAAAATGGAGGGACTTTTTGTTAAACTTTTGAAAACTTATGAATTTTAAAAAGACATATCTATGTACCAATATGTCCGTTTGATTGTCACACCTTTTGAACTTTTTCAACCCCCCTCCCCCCGCCACTTCTAAATCCACGTCCATTTTTCTCACAAGATGAAAACAATTATCAAACAAACAACCATTGATTTCCCTAATTTTTATAAAAATTTCAAATGAAGTGGTTTTTAACTCACCACGTTATTCAGGAAAAAGAGTAATTATTTGTATTTCATCTCTTCAATGGGAAGGAAGGAGGGGGGTCAAACATTGCTTCATTTCGATTGAATTCGAATCATCTAAAAAAAATTCTTCTTCAAAAATTATCAGTTTTAGGAGTAACGGCTTACCCCCTCTGCTACGCCCCGCCCCGCCCGCCATTTTTATCATATGTTTGTGGTTTAGACGCGGAAATTTTTCGTTTTGAAGTGAAATTCATCAATTAATTGTGAAAAAACAATGAAAATTAATTTTTAGGGCCCCTTTTTTCCGAAGGTTCACCTCCCTTTTCAAAAAATTCCCTATCGCTGTACCTAAGACTCCAATTGAAAAAATTTTCAAACAGAAGTTGTAGATTAAGATCTTGGGAATAATTTTGGTTATTACAAAAATTTTGATTGCATCCCTCCCACTCCTTCAATTTTGAATAATATTTGCGAAAATTATGAATCATTCAAAATTGAAGGGGTGACAGGGGTGCAGTCGAAATTTTTGTCATAACCAAAATTATTTCCAAGATCTCAATCTACAACTTTTGTTTGAAAAATTTTTCAATTGAGACCTTAGGTACAGAAATAGAGAGGTTTTTTGAAAATGGGAGGGGGAGAGTGGACTCTGGGTGATAGTGGGACTTGAAAAAGAAACTACGTTTTTCTTAGACATGTTCTAGATTACGAATCAAATCATAAAATTGATTTTACCCTTTCGATGGCAAGGGATTTGAAAAAAATTAGGAGGTAAAAAAATTAGGGAACTTGCTTGTAAAAAGTAGTTCGCTATTTTTTTTACCCGGTAAAAAAACTGAAAACGTGTAGTAAAATGTCTTTCAATTTTTTTACCCCCTCATTCATTTACTGAAAATGTTCATATTAATCGTTGGATATGTTGTCAAATCGTTATTTAGCACAAGGAAGTGAATTTTTGAGAAATTTGTAGCAGGTAAAAAAAACTGGGCGAGGGTAAGAAAAACAGAGCCGTTACCCCTATTCTTTATCAATTTGAAAAAAAAAACACAAAAACGTTTTCAATCAAATTTTCAAGTAATTTGAATTGTACGATTGCCTTAAAAATTACCAGCAACTTGAGAATTCCCTCTTGAAATTCTTTCAATACCTTCCAAACGACAAACCATTATTTCACTGTCGAATTATTCATCCAGGAACAAAATCCCAATTTTCATCGATTTCCGTATTGATAACGAAAGATAAATTTCCAACAATCGAAAAATTTCCTCAAACAACATCCATACACAGCGATTTTTCACTCGAAAAAGACTATACAGCGTATTATCAAAGGTATGTATATAAAACTCGCCAACTCACGTAATCGCATTATAGTATAACTTTTAATACAGTCTTTTGATACTCGAACAAAAGCTCGATACGTTGGCATAAAACGTAAAATCTAATTAAAAGTCATTGCTTTTGTAAAATTTACTCCTTCTATTATGATTAAGAAAATTTACATTCGTATTCCGTACGTAGGATGTTTTTGGAACGCTAGTGAAATGGTTCGGCGGCTTAATCGAAATCGAAATCGTAAATCGGTATTGAAAAACGAAACGTACGTTAAATAATTTCCCTTCGCTATTCTAACTATATTATTCCAAAGCTTCGATATAAAATACCAACAGTTTGAAAAAGCGATGCTGCGATGCGAAGTATTAGATTATTATACGTAAACACGACACTCTTTTCTCTCATTTCTGGTGTATTTACAATGTAAAAGGATTAGAGTTGAAGTAAATATTCTCTTATCAATGTTATAGCTCGAAAAAATCAAGGCATAATTCTTTTTTAGAACATGCGGACGTGTGGTTTTTTTTTGTAGTATGGACCAAAAGAAAATTTTGGAAAATGGGGACCGTCAAAAATTTCCCTTGGAAGGCAAGCAAGAGGGGGGTTGGGAGTGGAAGCACCTTTATTTCGCCTTTAGGGGTACGGTCGTTGGTTTTGAAAATGAAGGAAAAAAATTACGCTTTGTCAATTTCCCATAAACATGGATTTTCTGGCCAACTAAGGGTGCTACGAAAAAAATTCAAGAGATGAAAATTGTAGAGCTTGAAAATCTCTTTCTGCTATGAGCTATTAGTTTTTTTTCTGGGGAGCTTAGTTTTCGAGATTTTTGCAGTCAAAAGTGTTTTTTTTTTCATTTTCAAAATCATCAACCTTAGAAATGAGCCACCCTTTTTAGACCTAACTAAGGGTCCTATGAGAAAAATGCTAAGAATCAAAATTGTAGGGCTTGAAATTCTCTTTCAGAAGTAGTGATTAATTTTTTTCTACCAAACTTAGTTTTCATGATTTTTGCGAGCAATATCGTTTTGCTTTTGTTTTTTTTTTTTTGCAAAACTTCAAATTCGTTTTTCTCAAAACTATGATTTTCACAGATTAAATTTCGAATACGTCCCAAAGCGTGAATTTTGTAGGTAGAGAGAGAGCTCTCTAATAGCTCATTCGAAAGGGAATTTAATGTAGTTTCAGAATATGTACCTAACTCAAAATCGATCCGACCGACAATGTTGACCCTGCACCTATGGGATGCCACATATGTATTTGAGCTTCATCACAAAGTCCGAAGTAAATAAAGGGAAATTTTCGTAATTTTTGTAGTTGAACATCATTTTTGTGCTTACAAGGAAACTTTGCCAACTCATCAACTGCAAATGAGCTAAAATTTGGCTCACTTGAAGAGCATGTCACCCAGACCTCACAAACAAATTTTGAGCTTCCGGGGTTGACTTTTCGATTTTTGGCGAATTTTTGAAAATTGTGAAAATAACCAATTGGTATATCAATTTTTTTACAAATAAGGTAAATTTTGAGATAAAATTCTGAAACTCGGTATGCATACTAAAATCGACCCCCCGAGTCGATTGAGATTATTTTCGAAGCGATCTGGAGCCTCCAGCAAAAGCTGACTTTTCTCCAGCATTTTGGAATCGCTCCAAAAAGTGCTGTAATCAACTTCAGCAGCTAAAAATTTAATCCTGGCGTTAGGGTGATATTATTAGTTGATTAGCATGGTTGAATCGAAAATCTGAGGTGACGAGTTGGCACGTGTAGGTACTTTTTTACAGCTCGAAAATTTCGTCTCTAAACATAAATTCCAAGATCGTCAATTTCTCCAGAAAATCGGTTGAAATTTCGCCTATCCCCTAAAGTTGATCTCCCGAGTCGATTGAGACCATTTTCGAAGCGATCTGGAGCCTCCAGCAAAAGTTCACTTTTCTCCAGCATTTTGAAATCGCTCCAGAAAGCGTTGTAATCAACTTCGGCAACTGAAAATTTAATCCTAGTGTTAGGGTGATGTTATCAGTCGATTAGCATGATAGAATTGAAAATCTAAGGTGACGATTTGACTTTACACGTGTATTTTTTTGCAACTCAAAATTTTTGCGTGTAAAAAAAATTTCAAACAAATGCACGTGTCAACTCGTCACCTTGGATTTTTGATTCAACCGTGTTAATCGACTAATAATATCATCCAAACACCAAGATTAGATTTTTAGCTGCCAAAGTTGATTACAATGCTTTCTGGAGCAATTTCAAAATGCTGGAGAAAAGTCAACTTCTGCTGAAGGCTCCAGATCACTTTGAAAATGGTCTCAATCGACTCGGGGGGTCGACTTTGGTATACATACTGAGTTTCAGAACTTTATCTCAAAATTTAGCAGATTTTCAAAAAATTATTATATCAGTGGGCTATTTTTGCTATTTTCAAAAATTCGCCAAAAATCGAAAAATCAATTTCCGCAGCTCAAAATTTGATCGCGAGGTCTGGGCGACACCCTCTTTAAGGGAGCCAAATTTCAGCTCGATCAGAGATAACGAGTTGACAAGGTTCCCTTTTGTTAGAATTTCTAAAATATTCAAATTCACCCTTCCCCCCTTTAATCTGTACATTCAACTGGAAAAAAATGAATAAATGAAAACTTAAATACCAATTTGAAAAATCTGTGCCGTTGAGATTATAAAATCAGATTAAAACCAAAGGATAAGGGAAAAAAGTAATAACAAAACAGCCCGGAATTCGAAAACAATTCACTTCCATTTTCTTACACGAATATATTTTACGGCCGTATAGCATCGATTTACCTTTCGTTTTCCAACGCGGTCTCAGCCGATACTAATTTAGGACTAAAAAGGGGGAATTTTTTTACCCCAGCTCGAGGGTGTAGTTTAAATACGTCAAATATTTCGATCGGAAGTGGAATTAAAAATATACCTTTTACGTTTAAAACAGCAGCCAAATTTATCGGTATAACTGTAGAAAGGAAATAACAAGTGGGGGAGCGAGGGTAATGGGATTATACACACAAAAACACAGCAGTGCGGCGAGTACAAAAAAAAAGAGGTAAAAGAAGAATCGGATATCATCTTATTGCAGCAGATTAAGCAGCGAAGAAAAACATGAAAGTTTTGTTTGTTCTTTGAACTTTTAACGGATTATGTCAGAAAATACTTTCCGGAATGAGAGGGTTGCTTTTCTACTCGACGTTGGTTTTTGTATTCTTCATTAATTCGTCTCGTCTTCGTCGTTGTGTTTTCTATAGAATCAAAATGAGCTAGAATTTTAACTCGGGTGGTATTTGTAATTGCAAATTATCCGGCGACACGATAATCGCCATTTTTTTCGATTCCATTGCGCAGCCTATAACTATGAAAACATTTTGATAAAAATCTTGCCCGGTTTTAGAAAAGGAAACTCGAAAGAGTAATTGTTATAATTAATATGATAAATTAGTCTCGCGAACGAAAGGTAAATGGAATTTATTTAAAACGATGCCAACTCTGCGATGAGGTTTTTTGTGTGGTCGCGATTTGTAAATGCGAAGCAATTAAAAGTGTATTGTTAAATTGAAATAGGTTAATTAGGAATTGAACTCGTTGAGTGAAACTTGAAACGCGTATAGTGTGATAACTACAACATTATTTCTGTGCAATTAAAGTGCAGGGGTGGTTTTGCTCTTCCGAGTTCTTCTTCGAAGACGTCTTTACGTATTGGCGTGTGACTGAGTAGTATACATTTGAATAAAATCAACCCTTTCGGGCCATATCGTCTGCGTCGTTTGTTTAATTATACATTAATTAATTACCGCCGTATTGAGAGAAAAGCAATGCTGTAGTGAGTTTCTTCGCAATGTTGAGGGAAATTTATCGGTTTTTATGGTGAGAAAGCGACCTCTATGTTGTTTCTGAGCGGAGAATGCTTCTTTTGTTTGTAAACAAAAAATTTTTTGGTTTTCCATTTTTGGTGTTTTATAATTTTTTACATTTTTTTTTCGAAAGTAGCTATATTAATGAAATACCACAAAATAATAATTAGGTTTTTACATTTCTGTTTAAACATTGTTTAAATTTTTTTCCTAATTTTATTCCAAGTTCATTTAATTTTCCGCATTTTGTTTCAAAATTTTCAATTTTTTTTTGAAATTTCGTCTCAATTTTTATGAAATTTTGTTAGAATTTTTTAATAAAAAATTTGATCATCAAATTTTCTCTCATCAATTTGTTTTTTTCTGTTATTCACTGTTTTCACTTTTTTTTTAGAATTTATTCGTTAATTTTTCTTCTGTTTCAAACTTTTCAAATTTTATTATCAGTTTTCCACGTTATTAATTTGTTGTAAAATTTTGTTTCAATTTTTTGAAAATTTATTACTGATGAAATTTAAGAAAAAAGAGGAAAAAAAGAAGTACGCCATTGGAAAAGTTGGATAGAATTGAATTTCAAAAAATTGAAACAACATTGAAAATAATATCGAGAAAAATTGACCATGAAAGTTCAAAAACAAATATAAGAAAAATTTGAAGAAATTGAAAAATGTTTTGGGAAGTTTGAGACAAAAAAAAAAGCTAAAATAATTGAATTAAAAAAAATATACATAAAAAAATTTAAATATCCTTCTGGACAAATTGTACTAAAATTTTGAAAAAAATTAAAACAAATTTTACAACAAATTGGTAACCGGGAAAATTAATGATAAAATTTTTTTAAATGAAAAAATTGAAAAAAGAGGTATTGAAAAACTTTAATCAAAATTTTATGAAAACAAGAAAAAATTACTAATTTTTTTTTTAATTGAAAAAAAAGTACCTACTCTAATGAAAAAATTAAATTAAAATATTGAAAAAATTGAAAAAAAATTTACTTAACTAATTAAAAACGAGAAAAATTGATGAAAATGAAAAAAAACAAGGACAATTGAAAGAAAGAAAACTTTTTTTTGCTTCAAACTTCTCAAAACATTTTTCAATTTCTTCAAATTTGTCTTATATTTGTTTTTGAACTTTCATCACCAATTCTTCTCAATATTAATTTATTGTAAAATTTTGCTTCAATTTTTTCAAAATTCATTTCAACCCAACTTTTCTAATGGCGTAGTTCTTTTTTCCCTTTTTTTCCCTAGATTTCATTAGTGATTTTTCCATACAATTTTATCCCAAGTTTTTCTATTTTTTTCTTTTTTTTTTAGTTTTTTCTATTTTTTTCAAATGTTATAATTTTATTCTGTTATTAATTAGTTAGTTTCAACTTTCTCAAAATTTTAATTTAATTTTTCCAATAGGATATTTTTTTGTTGGAAATTTCATCATTAATTTTTCTTCAAACTTTTCAAAAATTTATTTCAATTTTTCTAGTTTTTGTTTTGAGATTTTCTTTTTTCTTTTTTTTTGAAATTTCATCAATTTTCCCCGTTATTAATTAGTTGTAAAATTTTGTTTCAATTTTTTCAAAATTTCAATTCAATTCTTCCAATGGGGTAGATATTGTTTTTTTTCTAAATTTCATTAGTGATTTTTCCTTGTTTTCCTGAAATTCTTTCTTGAGTTTTTCAACTTTTTGCATAATTTTTTAGTCTTTTAAAAATTTTATTTGGTATTTTTTTCATTATCAATTTTTTGTTTCAAGTTTTTCAAAATTTCAATTCAATTTTCTCAATACGGTGGATATTTCTTTTTTTCAATAAAAAAAATCTCCAATTTTTCTCTGTTTTTATAAAATTTTATTTCAAATTTTTCAACATTATTTCGATTTTTTTTTGAAATTTTGTCATAAATTCGCTTCGTTTACAATTTATTGGGAAATTTTGTTTCAATTTTTTCAAAATTTCAATTCAACTTTTCCAATCGGGTAGATATTTTTTTCTTTTTTTTTCTAAATTTCATCAGTAATTTTTCCTCGTTTTCATTAAATTTTGTCTTGGGGTTTTCAACTTTTTCTATAATTTTTTTTAGTTTTTTTTTAATTTAATTTTTTTAAATTATATTGTTTTTTCATCATCAATATTTTGTTTCAAGTTTTTCAAAATTTTAATTCAATTTTCTGAATCCGGTAGATATTTCTTTTTTTCAATTCAAAAAAAATTCATTGTCAATTTTTCTTTGTTTTTAAAAATTTTCATTCAAAATGAAATTTTTTCAAAAATTTTCTTCGTTTACAATTTGTTGTAAAATTTTGTTTCAATTTTTTATTTTAAAAATTTATTTCGTTCTTACGTATTTTTTAGGGTAAGTTTTAGAATCTTTATTCGAGCTTTGTTTCTCTTATTTTGATAAAAAATGTAATCCAAAAACTTCGAATGTGCGTTTTAGTCGTTGGAAAAAAAATTCTTTACAATCTAAAATGTTTTCCAATTTTATAACTTTGGTGTCAATTTTTTAATATGTGATGAGAAGATGTCACATTTCAGTTGAAATGATTTAAGGCCTAAAACCAAAATTGAAGGGGCTGCTTAGCTTTTATAGTAGAACAATTTGTGAAAATTCTTTAATTTCGAAGTTTACTCAGGTATTCTAAATGTCACCTAATCCCTTCAATTTCGATGCTAGACAGAAAATTATCATGATAAAATTCGTTTCGTGTTCAAAGTAGTTACTATTCATTTCCAAGATTAAATTTTTTTTGAATTTTTTTGTTCCAACATATCGTTCATTGCCCTTTTAATTTTCATATTGGGCGAAAAAATCACGAGAAGAGGATTTGTTCATTCTTCAAGGTGTTCCCCAGTTTCAATAATTAAAAAGATATATTTCGATCCATATTTTTTCCAAAAAGTAATTTGTCCTTAATACAATTTTAAAGATGAACTACATGCTCATCCAATGTTTTTTCTTAATGGCGCCCATTTATATCCGTCTATAGAATTACCTATTTCTAAAATGCAACGATTATGAAAATTTTACAATCTCAAAACAATATTTAGGAAGAACTGAATAGGTACTTGTTTTCAGATCTGTAATGAACGATGTGAAAATACCATTGTTCTTAAAATTTTTCCCCCACGTGCTTGTAAAAGTCCTTCTATTTTCCGATACTTGAATTTTATGGTCCATCTTAAAAGAATGAGAAAGTGTTTGGTGAAATGAAAAACTTTTCGTCAAATTTTAAACTTCATATGGTTCAGCTTGCCAATATTTATTCTCATCGATATCTTGATTAAAATAGAGGGAAAAAATCGTCAAAAAATATCGAAGACACGCGCTCGTGTATCGAAAGCTCACCTAATAAATAAGACGTTTATAATTCTAAATAATCTTTTCGACTATCTCGGTGCTCGGTTCAATATTGAATATTACTCCGGTGAGATTTTTGTCCGTAAGTGAAGTACGTATATAAAAAAGTAACGACGATTTGGTTCTCGAAGAAGCACAAAAAACCACGTTCGTTCTCGGATTTACATTTTACCTTTTTTTTTTTTGCAAAGGCGTGCGCGCATCCAACGCTCAACCATCGAATGCAATATCGCGAATAAAAAAAGAAGACCACGAACCGCTCGTACGATAAAAGCAAATGCAAACAAGTAAAAAAAAAATGAACACAAGAGAACGAAAAGATAGAACGCTATTTAGTTTTAAGAATTTTCTTCGAATAGGGAGAAAGTGAAGAAAAAATACCCTACCTTGCTATTTAGAAAGCCTTAAATATTTTACCCCAAGTGCGTATACTTTATTTGTGAAAAGCGAAATACGACGTATCGCTGTATTCGCACCGCATCCGAACGCCAAATAAAAGCATTCTTAAATGCGAAAATTTTCATACGCGAGGCGCAAATGTTACTAATGTATTTGCGAAAATAAGGATACGTTGGCTAGATACGAATACGTCGTGAAATTGTGTTCATTTGGAAACGACATTTTGGCTGCTTACGTTTTTATCCCTCTCTTCTTCGACACTTTGTTCGGAATTGTTAATAAGCTGCTGCGACTTAGTATACGATGAGAACGCGTTATTGGTATGGGAAATTTTGAATGAAGGGTTTTTAGGTAAAATTGATGTCAGAATAGGCACTCGAATTGATGAAATTCATGATGAAAGTTGAGGGTGGAATTTTCTAAATATTGTGTATGAATTTATGCATCTAATTGAAGTACTAAAAGTGTTTCAAATTATGGAAATGTGTTTGAAAAATTCAAAAAAATTGAATAATTTTTTTTTTTTAATTTTGTTAAAAAGATCGAGGATTAATTGGCAAGATATTTGATGGAATTTTCGACGGAAAGTGCAAAGAATGTATAGGAACTGACTCTTCAAAAAATTAACTTTACATTTAGTTATTTTATATTATCCAGTGGAAGTTGGTCCTTATGGTCTAAAACTCCCGTGGCAAAATTTTTAGCTCGATATCTCAATCTTAACCCCTGCCGAGGGGGTTAAATGTGGATTTTTGTTTAAAATTTTAATTTTTGGCAGTTTTCAACCGAATTTTTTTAAATTTGCAAGAATTGTGGACAACATCAAGAGTGATTTTTGGAATTTTTTGAAAAAAATTTCGAGCACTTTTTCAAGGTCAAATGAGCATTTTAAGCTTTCTAAGGGCCATTTTGGTAACCCTTTTCAAAGGTACAATTCTGAAAAAAAAAATATATTGTGTATTTAGTCTAGATGTACAACCTCATATGTTTGTAGAACTTGAAATCGTGGTGAGTCATATTCAAAAATCCAAAAAACCGAGTTTTTCATCCACTTTTCCCCCTTAAATGAGCCATTTCTGGTCGAAATTTTTTTTCCTTGAAATATATCATTAATGACACCAAAATA
>FIZU01066718.1:0-10323 GCA_900064475.1 Pseudococcus longispinus
AAAAATTCTCACATGTACCCCTACATAATGTCCATAATTGGGGAAAATTTCAAAATTTTTTGTGCACCCCCTCCAGAGATAAAAAATATTGAATTTTCGATATATAGGGGGCAATATCTCGAGAAGGGGTGGGGGTGAGGGTCCAAAATTTTTTTCAGGGTGGTTTTACATCGATATCAACATTTTGGGGGATTTTTGTCCCGATCGGGTCGGGTGCTATTTTGACCCTCTTACCAGGAAAGGCTCTTTATCCATTTTTATTTTTCTGCGTGAAATTCTCTATGAATTGAAAAAAACTGAACTAAATATACTTACCTTTAAAAAAGAAAGGGATTTAGTGCAAAAATTTCAATTTCATCCCCTATAATTTTTTTATAATTCCAATTTTTAAAAAAAACTGGAATTTTGAGTTCGCAATTCAGAAATTTTAGGGTCTCAAATTACCTCAAAAATTGAAAATTTACACATTTTTATCAAATAAAAAAGAAAATGAAGAGATTATAGGAGAATTTTTGATTCATAGTGGAAATTCGTATAGGAAATCTGCTTTCAACGTTTTTCAGACTTTCAACAACAATTTTTGAGAAAATACAATAATATCGTATTTGAAAGAAGGGAAAATTTTCATTCGCTGTATTTTTTTGAAGACTGGAATATCTAAAATATCTGTACAATCAGGCTCTACAAGCAACTCTGAAGAAATCTTACACCTTAGCAATCATTCTCTCAAAATTTTCATCTTTGATTAATGTGTTGAGATCAACGTTAAGCCTTCGCCAGCAAAGAACTTCAGAGTGTAATGATACAAAAAATTGCTACTCTCAGTTTCATTTTGGCAGAGGAATCGTCATTTTCCAAGCAACAATGGTTAATCTTGAAAGCTTATTTCTTTTGTAAATTTTCAGTTCAAATCGAAAATTCCCTCAAAATCTCCCCATTTTGCTTTTCATTTTATATTAGTACAAAAATTTTTTATTTTGGGTCGTTTGAGGCACTGAAATATCTTAATTACAAACTCAAAATTTCAACTTCTTTTTTTTTAAATGCCAGTAAAAAAAATTGACGGGGGGAATTGAAATTTTTACACTACATCTCTTTCTGTTTCTGTTTCAAAGTTGAGTTGTTAAGTGCATTTTTTTCAATTAATAGCAAAATAAAATTAGGTAATTATGATTTTATCCTATTTCCAGTGTAAAATTTTAATTTTCACTGGTGAAATGAGCTCGTGCTTTAACGTGACTTCAGTCTACATAATGCAATGAAAATTTTTCAATTTCATCAATCAAATCTCTCGTGAACATGAAAGGGTTAAAATGCTCATTGGATGGGCCCTTGATATTTAACGAGTACAGAAAATTGTACTTCTTGTTTTCAGCAAGTAGCCTAATATAGATTTTCACTCAAATTTTCCATTTTTGCTCATTTTTAACTTAAACTTTTTTTTCACACTCGACATTTTTTTGAACAAATCAATAATATCTCAAACTTGAATACAAAAAATCGTTCAAACGAAATACCATGAATAAGACACTCTTCTTCATATTGTGCAAAAATTACAGCTAATTTCGATCATTTTGCAAAGACTCCTTCCTCTGGACTTTTTTTTAGATTGTGGCGAATCTTTCAATAAATACTTCCAAGTTTTAATGAAAACATCAACACGAAATTCACGTTCCATAAAATCCAAAATTTGATGTGGAACTTATACCTTTTCTTACATCAAGATCAACCAACACATGCTTCGAAAATTCGAACAACAAAAAAAGAACGAAAGAAAAACATGTACAGCAACTTGTAATTAAATTTCCTTCGCAACGAGAATCTCATTTAAAATGGAACTTTAAACTTTGGCCATTTAAACTTTTCAAAATGTCTTTTTATTTGATACTCTGACGCTTGGAATACACAGCACCAACGTCTTACTTTTTTCACATAACAGTTTTCATGTAAATTAAATTCAACTTCTACAGGTATTATTAATGGCAGACTTTTAAAAACTTCATAATTTTCTTCGCAACGACGTTAAAATACATTTTTACCGCGAGACGTCTTTTTAAAAGGGACCATTCGAGTCTCGCCCTCCTCGCTAACTAAATAATTGCTAATCATAGGGGTAATACAAATAAACGATGATCAATGTAACCTTGAGAGTCATTCAACTGCACTATATCATTACAGATGTCATAAAAAATTGAAATGTTTTAAAACCGAATAGTTGATTTCCAGGAAAAACAAGATGTTTAAATATTTGCCCAGTCAGTGGCCACTACACGCAACCAAGATTTATACTAATATTTTTCAATCATCGATTATTTACACTTGACTCATTTGGCACAAAATAACCACACGAAAATTGAGAAAGTTCCAAAGTCTTTCCATATCGTTTTCTGTTTGCAAACTCATCAAAAAGTATGAACAAATATGATTATTAAGATTTGTGGTAGAAAAACGTATTTTTTTTATCGCAGTGAAAACATGGATCGAAATAAAATTACCATCGTGATTAAAAATTTAGAAGCTTATAACTCCCACCAAATTATAATATTATATTAAGAAAAATCTTCTCTAGATTTAAGTTAATGCTGGTGTTGATACTTACTTCGTTACCATAGCACATCAAATGATGGACAGTAATCAGTGCTTTAAATACGACCACCCAATTCGTATTCTGTGATCTTTCTATTAATAAATTTGCTAATTGTGGTATAGATACGTTTGGTTCATTTGTACAATGAATTAAATCTGAAACAGATGGCAAAAAAATGAATTAGATTTTACCATTGCCTATGTATTTCTTTCGTTTTAAAAAATCTTAGCATAAACCTCGAATATACCTAAAGCTATACAGAAACAAAAATGAGTCATTTATTACCCACACTATCGGAAACGTTGCTCTTAAGCATTCACCTGTGCGATTTTTCCAACGTTAAAATTCATCTTCGATGTTTTCATATAAACGTGTCGTTCAAATACCGCACGTAAATATGCAACCGAATCATGATACATCATCAGAGATAACAAACCAACATGAATTACAAAATCAACTACATAATATGTACATTGAATGTGCACTCTGCCTCGTTCACGATGCAATTCCGTAAATAAATTAATAACATATTGGAACAAAGTTCGAACTCGTAATATTTCGATTTTTTATAACCGAATTGCCATAAACGAGTATGAAATAAGTGATCTTTGCGATGATTAGATCCAGTGTACCCCTAAATCGCATGCAATTATTTTCCAATTCTCATCTAGATTTGTAGTTCATACTTTTACTTACGTTTTGAATTACGTAACTCGCTACATAGAAATTTTTTTTCGCCATTTCGAATACAGAGATATTGTTGTACGTTGGTAAGTACGTGAAATTAATCCATTTAATCATATATATACAATATTTAGGACGTGCGAATTTCCTTATGCATTTAATCAACGCTTCGAATCGTCTATTTTCGCGGCATCAGAACAATGGCTAGTCGAGCTAATAGACTAGAATTTTTTCTCCGTTTCCTCATTTAAATTTAATCGATACAGATGGAAATGGAAAAGGTTGCCACGAATAACGAAAGGGATAAATGGTGGGAAATCTTTCTCCATATTTACTTCGTTACATCACTGTATACGAGAGCGCCTTACTTTATTTTTCCCAGTTGGCAAATTTCAAAATGTATGGCCCCTGCCTTTAATGACTTTTAGTCGAGAATAATACCTACTTTGTGTTCAGCTTATGAATAATATTCGGGTACAATACCAAGTATTTAACCTTTGACAGGTATATCGCTACATCAATAGGCTACTAATGGATCGTTTTTCGATTATCTAATTTTCTTCTAATTACTCTATCTGCATAAGTATACGCGTAATATGCGACGTATTTACGTTATTTAATTAGTAAACCGATGTACTGATACTTTTTATCATCATCCGTTGCATTCGTATCACGTAATTTGCCTTTAATTAATCAATTAAATGCCGAGTTGCCGAATAATTGTTTTTTCTCGATGTGCTCGTATAAGAATTCGATGAATGAATGATCAGAATTGAAAAAAATTATGGGAGGAGAGAAGAAGAAATAGATTACGAAAGAGAATTGATTGTTTTTCATACTTTTTTTCAAAAATTGAACGATGGGAAGCTCTGGAAATCTGATTGGGCATTGGTTGGCGATTTTCCCTGCCCCTCCAATTCGAACCATTTTCTAAAAATAAATGAAACCCTATATTCTGGTTTTCCCACCCAAAAATAGAGTATGTAACGATGGAAATTCATCCCCGATGATTTTTTCAAAATAAAGTTTATCCATTTCAAATAGAAAAATTTGAAAAACACGAAGAAAATGAATTTTTCAAATACGCCAGAAAATTGAGATAAATATGAAAAATAAGAGCCAACTCGATGGAATTTTTGAATAAAAATAAGCATTTAATGACAAGGGAGTCTTCGATATGGTGGGAGGGGGAGGGTTGGGGTAATTTTTTTTGGAACGTATGGTATTGCTATTCGTATACATTCAGCCCCTTCTCGAAACTATAATCTATATTCGGAATTGGGAGACTATCTCCATTATTTCACCCTGTATATTTTGATGTTCGTTTTTGGGCCACCCGTTCACTTTTCGAAAAAAATGAATATATGATTTTTTGTTGAAAATTTTACGTACTTTAATTTTATTTATGATCATTTTTCTGTTTAAACGTATATTTAAAAAGTTACAAGCGAAAGATAACGAGGGGGTCTCTTTCAGTCCACATTTTGGAGAATATGTCGTGGTGTGAAGTTTGAGAACCCTTTTGATGGTTAATCACAGTGTTCGGAAAGGATTTTGCTCTAATTTTAATGGTGATAATGATTAAACCGATCTAAAAAATGACTAATTTTTATCCAAAAATGGGGAAATTTTTAAAAAGCTTATAAAATACTTTCTTCGGATGATTTTTGTCAAAAAAAACCAATTTTTTCGACTTTGTTACATTGACAATTTTTTAAGAAATTCATTTTTACAGCATTTTTTTAAAGGATTTCTTTTTCTTAAAATAATATTACATCGGTATTAGGTACATCAAAAAAAGTTCTTAAACTTTTTTTGAAAAATTATTTTTTGAATAATGAATTTCAAACAAAAGTATTTTTACCAATTTTTTCCCAGAGTATTTTCTTCTTGAAGAGTTTTGCAGCGGAAAAAACGTAGGAATTTTTTAGAAGAATTTTTTCTCGACGCATTATAAATATTTTTCAATAACTTTTTTGACGACACATTTTCTTCAGAGAATTTGTTCAAAATGAAAAAGCTTTTTGGACTTATTAATTCTTTTAACCAACTGTTTTATACTCGTACAAACTTTTTCATGTTTTTTTTTTTTGCAAAAAACTTGTTAAAAAGGATTTGATTGAATTTTTAAATTACTGTTTCGGATTTTTTAAAAGAAAACTGCCAATTTTTTTCATTTTTTTTAAACATGGTTTCTACAGGAATTTGAAAGTCCAAAAGTATGACTTTTGTAAAAGCAAATTTTTATTTTGTATGACATTGGTGGTGGGGGTGTTCAACAAAAGTCGAATTTTGAAGAATTTATTCAAATCAAAATTTAAAAAAATAATGTTTAAACGGAATCATGTAAAATCTAATTTTATAGAAAATGTTTAAAAAGATTAAGGATTTTCATAAGTGGATTTCGTAATAGAATTTTTTTGAAAAATTTTCAGATTCAATTGCAAGTACCAAAATCAGAAGAAATCTGAAAATTTCAAGGCCATAAAGTTGATATTTTTTAATACCAAAAATAATTTGAGTTCTTTGAAAATTTTTAAGCCCAAAAAAGTCTGATAAAATGTCTGAAAGTCAATTTTCTAAGCTCAAAAAATCTAAATTGTTTGTCTGACAAAATGTCTAAAAGTCATCGCCAAGGAATTCTGTGACTGAATTTATAAACACCAAAAATGAACCAAAAAAGTGGGAAAAAATTTTCAGACCCCCCCCCCCCGTCATAAGGCATATCCATGCCAAGAAAGACGCTTAAAACCTGAAATTTCATCATTTTTTCCAAAAAAAACTTCGAGTTCTTCGAGTCATAAATAGGAAACAAAATTCCAAAAAAAAATTGTGAATTTTCAAAAACCTGTTTCGATATTTTTATTTTTGAGGAATCAAAAAGTAAAAAAAACAAAGTTTCCTATACGATTTCCTATCTTACGGATTTAGAACCTTAATCAGCAGGTTATTAACTCATTTCACCAACAATTCGACCCTACCTTCCCCTCCCATTCATTCACCCATAACAATGAAAAACTACCGTACCAATTTCAAACCAGATTTAAATTTTTTCTAACACGTTGATAAAAAAAAATACAAAACCTGACGCAATATTCAGCAATTTACAGGATTGATGAAAAAACTTCAACGTATACAAACCGCAGACTAAATTAATCATCAGGAATACCATCTCGTATATACGAATAATACGAAGCCTACGCACATCGGTCAATTTTTTACGCTCGCGTTTATAGGGCAATAAAGTAAAATTTCCTTTCCCGACGATATTTAATTTCTAAATTTCCACCATATTCGCTCGAAATATCCTACATACGACCATGACGACGGTCGGTACGTCGAGACGTTGCTGCACCCCGGACTACGGCTCAAAACAACGGCGCCAAGTTATACTCGTACATCGGCGCAAAAAAAATAATGCCGAACGCTTTAAGGGTGAATGTATTTTTAATTCTAATAAAGCTTGTTATCCACGTATTCATTTCCTTGCCGGAAATTTTATTTGTCGGCTTCGTTAAATGCCATTCGCTTTATTAATTTTTACCACGTGATTTTCAACAATTACCGTTTCGCTGGCTAGCCTAACCTAACCATTGATACGATTACGAGCGAATAAGTTAGGCAAAAATACCTACATCAGCTCGCCAAATGTTTTAGGCCAATTTTTTTTAAATATTTTTCAATTCGTATTGTATCATTTGTACATCTTTCTTCTGACTGAACCTGTATTTACGCAATCTTCCAATTCTAGGATGTATAATCTTTATGTAGGAGATCGTACATGATACTATATCGTATACGCAATGCACACAAGGGCATATTCAGCACGTTACCACATAACATGATTTTTATCGCTTATTCCTTGACAGATATACATATACATATTATATGTTTCCTTACAACTCATAGCTTTGAAAATGTTTATCAATTCGATGTTCCGTTCTACACTATCAATATATCGTGCTGCGGTCAAAATGTTTTTTCCTTTTTTTTTCTGCTTGTTTTTGCATTAATACTCGAACAGAATAACCATCCACCCAGCAGTAACACCCTATCCCTTGAGATGAGCTGTAATCTGTTGATGTTTTAACGTTTTGCTGTCGTAGAATACATAATACCTGCAAATACTCCAGAGATACGCGGTATAATGACAATGTACACCAGACCAACGTACAAACATATTACGAAAAAAACTAATTAGTAACCATATAACCCATCCACGGTTATTAAGCACGTTTCCGCGGTAGGTACTTTCACAGCAGTCAACGAAACCAAATAGGAAACCGTCATCGACCGTCCACGTCCAGTCACCGCGAAATAAAAATACGAAGATAAAATTTTACAAAAATACCCGTTTGTCGAATATCAATTTGTTTTTATACCGAATGGACCGGGTAAGAATTTCGAATGGGAAACTTCCCTCGATTCTAAGTACATATTATACCGAGATGTACGAAGGTGAGTACATATTAATAATTCAGAAACCGGTTCTTTTGATTATATTATAACGATTCGTCGATCAACAATGTTTAGATAAGGTTACCAAATAACTTCATACAAACTGATCGCCGAATTGATTTGATTGTTTATGTATGTATTCGAGGTGATTACGTAAAATGAAACTTACTCGATGCGATGTAATCTCAATTTGAAAAAGACGAGAAAAACACGTAAGTATTTGCTTAAGTTTAAACCACGTAGGTATTTATTGGCATATTGGATAAGTTGTAGCTTTGAAGAGGTGATTTTTCTCATTGAAATTCGGTGTAGAGAAAAATTGCCAGAATTACCATTTGAAAACGTTGTAAATTTGTTGGTATTGCCTATTTGCAATATGGATATAAATAGGAACAGGAAATTCAATTCTTTTACAGTTACATGAATCAGATTATTGGAGATCCAGTATCATTCTGCGATGAAATTCCAATTTTATTTGGTAGTTTATTCGATATTAGACTTGTATTGGTTCCCAAAGAGATGAGTGATTGCTTTATACTGAAAATATCTACCTACAGTTCGCTATTTATTCGATATATTCAATCTGAAATCATTTTGAAAGGGCATAGCCGGGTTTAGATAGGGGTGATTTGGCTCTGACCACCGAATTTTAAATTATCTAGTGGACTAAAACCCCCGCGACAAAATTTTTAGCTTGATACCTGAACCCTAACCCCTTCTGGGAGGAGGGGGGTTAAATGTGGATTTTCGTTAAAAAATTGTATTTTTGGCAGTTTTTAACCGAATTTTTTCAAACTTTTTTGCTTGCAATACATATATCATTAATGACACCAAAATACACCATCAACCTGCAGCATTTAGACCAAATTCGTTCATTCCCCCCTTTTTCCTTCAAGATGATCTAGGGGCATAAAAATCATGTCTGTGCTTCTTTCAAGTCGATATCTTTCATATACTGTAATTTCAGCAAAATCGAGGAAATTTGATTTTTTTTTTACTCTTTCAAGAATTGAGTATTTTTGACTTTGGAAAATTTTACCTGAAATAAGTTGAAAAAATCAAAGAATCTCGAGAACTATGTCTTTCAAAAAAAAACTAATCGCAAACAGCAGAAAGAGAATTTCAAGCTCTACAATTTTGATTCTTAGCATTTTTTTCGTAGAACCCTTAGTTTGACCAGAAAGCCCAGAAAATTCATGCTTATGGGAAATTTAGCCCATACAAAGTTGGTGGTTTTGAAAATGAAAAATAAAATCCCACGAATATGAATTTTCTGGTCAAACTAAGGATGCTACAAAAAAATTCTAAGAATCAAAATTGTAAAGCTTGAAATTCTGTTTCTTCTGAAATCGATTAGTTTTTTTTAAGGATGCTTACTTTTCGAGATTTTTACAGTCTAAGTTCCTTTTTTTTTTCATAACCAAAACTTTCTAAGAATGTGAGTCACCTCGCCCGTCTATTTGGAATTCAAAGAAACACAAGTTTGAAAATTTTGAAAAAAAAGCTAGGTAATACAGAAATTTATGACTCAAAATTCATATTTTTTCAAGCTAATATCGCAATGAATTCGTTCGCTGCCCCCCACCCGCCTCTTCCAAAAAATAATTTAAGCAATTTCAAATTTGAAGAAAAAATTGACTGGGTATCTCCATTTCTTTATTGGAGAAAAAAATCAAGAATTTTCGTTAACCAATTTTTGAATATGAAAAGGATCCTACAACTGCTCAAAATGAACGTAAAAAGTTCAAAACCGAAATTAAATTGAAATTGAAAAAATTTCTAATTCAATTTCATTTTTTTATTCTATTACACGACTTTTGAGCCTTCCTTCATTCAGCAGTCAGCACTTACTATTTTTGGGTTCTCAATTTTAAAATTTTGTTTCGATTCATTTTTTTTTTTTTAATACTTCAAATTTATTCAGGTACCTACATAAATCTGATACAATTATCCTCTTTCAACTCACTTTTCAAGTGGGTACATACCTATAGATTAGAAATCGTGAACAACCAAGCACTGTGTACCTTCAAAATTGAAAAGACAAATAAGCTGTTGAAAAAAAATGTATCAAATTATAATTTTCGTTACAGAAAAGAACTATACCTCAAAAATTAAGTAAATTTATTTCCGATGATTTCTACTCAACTTGGAAATTGAAATGGGTAAATATCATTTGAAGTTGGCATGAACTTCAGAAAATTACATTAAAGCATGGGTACTTGGCTCCTTCAATTTTGCTTTTAGTCGAAAAAATCTCTGAAAAAAGAACTGAAATGATTTTAGTTCTCAATATTGAATGAGCTACAGACAAATGAATTTTCATGCAAAAGAACACATTTTTTTAGATAGAAAAAGTTCAAATAATCGATAATTTGAAAGCAATGTTGGAAAACTTGTACGATGGCCAAAAAAAGGATACAGCTCCGTTCAATTTGAAACAGGGTGTCTAACAAAATTTTTCGAGAAAAAAGCTTGACTTAGCTTGACCTTTTCGAATGACTTTTTTGACATTATTACAACCAAACCCCAAATTTTTTGACCCCCCCTTGTGTATATTCGTTTTAAAGGAAATTTCAAGCACTTTTTTGTCCCTG
>FIZU01066720.1:0-11267 GCA_900064475.1 Pseudococcus longispinus
GATATTTTCCAAATACTATCTTGCGACCTATTAAAATGGGTTGAAATTTCACCAGAAATTCAAAAATCATGATCAAATTTTTTTTGACCATTTTTGAGAATTGAACACTTTTTGCCATTTGGACTGCAGACTAGAGAGTTGGTTCCAATTTAAGGTTCACTTCAAGTTTTTGTACCATAAATCATCGATTTGAATTGAATTTTGTTCAATCATTTTTTTTTAAGAATATCTCTAGAATCTAGTTTATTTGAATACGTTCGTTGCAATGAAAAATTCTATTCAAGGCTAAAAATGATTTGTGAATTTAATTTCAATCTCGTACGAATTAATACTAGAGTAGCTGGGTTTATAGGATATTCGAAATTTTTATGTTAAAAGACTCGAGTTAATTTTCACAAAACTTGAACCAAGAAAAAAACATTCGCAGAATGGTAAACTTCATTAACTTAGTAGTGGTGAACAAAGTATTGTTCTATTGAATTTGGCGAACGAGCGTTAATGATGTTTTACATGTAGGCAGACGAATTTTTAAGGGACGCGTATTCTCATACCTGGGGGTAGTTTCTTGGAACCAACCACCAACTGCCCTTTTTATTTGGTGGGGGAATCAAATAGCGTAGTCCAAGCATCTATCTACTTCGACCTGAGAGTTGAAAATTGTGCGGTTTCTTGTTACTGAAGTGATCTGTTTTGTGTATTCGTTTATTGCAATTATGGTTAAACCGAGTGTAGCTGTAGATACCTTGTGTAAGAAAATGAGCTTCTGCTCTATTAAAAAGCAGGAGCGAAATACTCCGCATGATGTAGTTTCGTGGAAACGTATGTACGCTGAATATCTCAAAAGAGAGGAAGCTAAGACGTTGGCCAAGATGGAGATAGCTAAGGTTAATAATGAGAACAAAAAAACTACCGAAAATTAGAGTGAAAAACAGAATTATTCGTGTTTATTGTATATAATTGTAGTGTTAATTTTTTATCGACTCGCGTTTGCTAATTTGAAACTTCATTGTACATATTAATTTTTCAATTATTGTCGAATTTTCGCGTTAAATCAAGAATTCCTATGAAAGACAAACAATTTGGCGCGGAGTGTTGGAATGGAACGATAAACAAGCTAAAGACCCCAACGACGCTCTGAAGTCGGTCCCTTGTGCTGTTACTTCAAACGCTAAAGATGGTGAACCAGAAGTGTGAGTAAATTTTTTAATTATTATATTTCATCGTCTGGTTGAAGTTTTGTTTTAATTTCCGCACGAATGTGATTTCGAAACTGACGATAGAATTAATAATTTATAGCAAAGTTGACAATTGGCCGCCGAAATTGGTGATGCAACTTTTACCCAAAGCTTTGATCAGTAGCATTGGTGGAGCGTATTTGAAAAATTCAACTTCCGTGTTATTTCATCCGTCTCCTTGTCCGGCTTTGGAAGCGTTGACCAAAGTGATGAGTAATAATTTCGTGAGTACTTACCGGATGAATTGAATTTACCGAGAATGAATTTTCATCGGAGATTAATTCGTATAAATTTTACAGGCTGGCTGCGTGCAATTTAACAACGCCAATTTATCGGACTGTAATTTGAAAGTTTTGATTTTATTGTATACGCCGGATAAAAAAGTGTATCTTGGGTTTATTCCGAACGATCAAGTCGCGTTTGTGGAACGACTTCGTAATTTGATTCAAGCACGTAAAAATAATCCGAGTATGAAAAAGGTACGATGACTTTAGATTTTTCACGCGTGGTTTTAATTTTTCGTGAAAATTTACGTGTAATTTATCGTTGATTTTTTCAGGGTGGTCCTCAGGGCTTGAGTACGACCGGATCGCAAACTCCAGCATCGAGTGAAAATGTCCAAGGCCAGCCTGGGCATATGGGAGGTGGCATGATGGCTGTTCCTAATATGAATAATCCGTTGAATGGACAACAAGGGCATATGGGTGAGCATCTGAATTTTCGCGAATTGTTTTTTGTTCAAGTCCGACCGTTTTGGTTTAGATTTTATGAGAAATTCGTACTTTCGATAATAAAGTCATAAATTTGCATAAAAGTTTTCAAAAAAAACAATCTATTCTTTGAAAAATGATAATTTTAACGAAAAAGTTGAAGATTTTGTGACAAGCACAAAAAATTAGGAAATTCAGATCTCAGAAATAGTCATTATCTTTATTATTTGCTATTTTTCTTGGGAAGGAGTACAATTTTACCCCTTTTCGGCTTTCTTATTCAAATTTTTGCTTTAAAAAAATTAGTAAATGCTATTTCATGTGAAAATTTCATAGAATGAGGAAAAAATTTTCAAATCAGTCGATAAATGAAAATATTTTCAGTCTAAAAAATCTTGTGATGTATCTTTTGATTACATATAAATTTTTTTTAAAAAGTTTCCGGTATATTTTGAAAAAAAAAATCTAAAAGAGTTATTTAAAATTCTTGACAAATTTTTTCCATGAATAAACTGAAAAAAAATTGATTAAAGAAATTATTTGTAAAATATTTCTTGAAATTTTTTTTTTTTAGTGATAGAAGAAAGATGATTGGAAAATTATCCCAAAAAAATTATCTGAAGCTAAAATTTATTGTCAAAAAAATTATTAAAAAATAATTACCCAGGAAAAATTATAGGGCTATTAGAAGAAAATCTGAAAATTTTCTTTGTACCTAATTCATTGAAAGAAAAAATGTTTTGCAAAAATTTCTTGAAAAATCGAGAAAAATAATCTTCCAAAAAATTAATTTATTTTTATTAAAATTCTTTTTTTCACTTTAATATTTCGAAAAGAACCTACCTATTTTTTTAAAAGTTCTTTAAAAAGTTCTGATTGTAAAAGACTATTTCAGAAAATTATTTCAAAATTTTCGAGTACGAATTTTTTTAAACAAATGCTGCTAAAAAATATTTCAATTTCATATAACGCAAGATTTATTGAAAAATTTTATTTTTTTCCTATTATGCCAAAATTGATCGGTATTTGTCTTTTTTTTTTGGACCCATTTAGTCACAACTTGTCATTTTTCTTATTGATTTTGTGATTATTGTGATTAAAATGCGAGGAAACTTATTTCAAAGTCCTGAAAATTCTATTTTGATTCAAATATCTTGAAAAATATTATAATTTTATCATGAAATTCATAATTCACTAATAAAAAATTGCAATTCGAAATTTTTGAAATCATAATTTTGACCAGAAATGAACAAAATCAAGAAGTGATTGTTAAAAATCTTTAAAATCTAGATTTTTTCTACCATAAAAAATTCTAAAAGTCATCTACCTAAATTTTTTTTTTTGAAATTTCAACCATTTGTTAATTTTGATTACTGTACATAATTTTAAAACGTTCAGAGGGGCTTGGACAATCTGAGTTTTTTTCTAATTTTGATATTTTTGGCTGCGTTTCAATTTGATTGAGTAGAAATTACGTAATTAAAATTTAATCCTCTGAAGAAAAAATTGACTGATGTAAAAAAAAATTGATAAAAAATTATTACTTACTTACCCAGGATAAATTTTCTAAAAAAATCCTTTGAAAAAATTTTTTAAAGAACTGTTATCTTTGAAAAAATGAAAAAACGTTTCAATTTGGTAGAAAAATAGTGCTTTCTTACAAAAATCTTTCAAAAAGTATTTTATAATAAGTTTTCAAAAAAGATTATGAAAGTTTGCTTTAGAAAATTATGAAAGAATAATTATTTGATTTTTTCCCCAAGAAATTCCTTTAAAGGAATGTACAAAAAAAACCATTTCAATTCTGCATCATATAAGATAATTGTATTTTTTTGCCAAAATCGATCATTTTTTGAATTTCTAGTGCAAAATGTACTCATTTTTTGTCATTTTTTTGATCGATTCTGTCATAAATTCATTTTCGAGCCCTGGAAACTCTGGTTTGATTCAAATGCTTCGAAAAATTTTATAATTTTGACAAGAAAGTCGTAAGTCTCATATTTTTTTATAGAAAGGTTGCAATTCGAAATTATTAAAAACAAAATTTTGACCATTGGTGGGCAAAATCATGAGTTGATTTAAATTTTTTTTCAAAATTTTTATTTTTTCACCATTAAAAAATATAAAAATGATTAATAAAAAAATTTGAAAATTCAAACGTCGTGATTTAATTTTGATAATTGTTTTCTCCTTAAATATTCAAAATCATCTCATTTGAATCATTCATCTTAATTACCTATTCAAATCTTAATTTTAATGTTGTTTTTTTTTTGAAAACGATTATTTCTATTCGTAATATTTATTTAAATTCAGGAGGACTCATGGTCGGAGGCATACCCCACGGCGGCGTCAATCCTGCAGACGCCATGATGCAAACGCAAACCAACCAGCAAGCCATCATGCACCAAAACCCCAACCCAATGACCGTACCGCAAGGTCCAATGGGTCTTCGTGGTACCGCAATTCTCGGTCCTCGTCCTACTCTCAACGATAACTCGGACCAAATGCGTCTATCCAGGCAGGAAAACCTAGCCCGAATCCACCAACTCAGACAGACTCTAGCTGCAGCTCAACAACAAGAGCTACAATACCAGCAGACTCAATTAGAAGTGACTGTAAGTACTCTTCTCACCAATTTACTCGCACTGTTGATTTCACTTTGCTAATTTTTTATCTACTCTTGCAGCATCAACCACCTTACGGTAGACATCAAATGGTAAACAGGCAAGCACCGCCGCAGCCACCTCAACCTCGAAATATCCATTCGAACGCTGTACAAACTGCTCCTCAAGCTCCGGCGCAATTCGACGATGTTAATAATTTCGAATTTATGTAAAAGCTCGTACTGTATTCTTAAATTTCCTTGCATGAAGTCATTATTTGTATTTTTTTTCTACCTGTGTATGTAAATAGATCTTTAGTTGTAATCATTTTTCAATATATTTTCAATCTACATATGTTTATGTTTTTTATTTCACTAAACCGGTTTTTTAAATCAGTATGCTGGTTCATCTACGAGTAGATGGTGTACACAGGTTGCATAATTCGCGATTCCGATACCAAATTTTACCATTTACGCCCAATTAAAACCATAGCTAATACTCGGTAGTTGGTTAAAAATTGAGGAAATGGTAAGATTCATGATCAATAAGACAAGATTACCGCTATAAATTTCTTTGGTAAAACATGTTACTTACCTATAGAATATTTAATGCGTAAGTGTACATAATACGAGTACATTTACAATGTAAAAATTACAAGGTCGAATGCGTATACCTACGTTGATACGTTTAACAATTAAAATATGTATTATAAGTATATCCTGTAAATATTAAAATTACCTATTGTACTCGAATATTTTTAATAACTTGTGTTTCTTTACAGGTTGCTTCACTTTAGTCGGAGATGATTCGATGAAAATGGATTTCCCCAGAAATTAATAATTATTGCAAGATGGAGTGTCGTAAAATGCTTAAAAATGTTTCTTCGATTGGACAAGAGCTTTGGGATAATTTTGGGCGATTCGCCGAAAAACGTATTACTTATCTACCGAAGATTAAAGTTGATTTTGTATTATTACTCAACGATCATGGCCATCAAGGTATGGAAGTTTTGATGTTTAACGTTGAAACTAGCTAAGTTCATTTTAATTGGTTGAATCATCGTATCGTTGATTATTCATGGATGCAATTTTTAATATGTAAAGTTGTTTTTTCTTTGAAAATGTTCTATCTTTTTCTATCAGTTATATTATCTATTTTTCTACAGTTTTTTTTTTTTTTTTAATAAATAAAAACTTGATTTGTTATGAATTTATGAATCTGCTGAAGATGATCACTTTTTTCCAGCAAAGAAACCTGCAAATACTCAATTGAGAAAGTCTACAAGTTTTCCAACTCGAGATCAAGATTGATGGAGAACAGAGCAATCCTCATCTTTCCTTCTGATGAACTTCTACACCTGACGATCGCGGAGAGTAATAATTATTATTTTCACTCAACGAGGATTTTTTTCAATACCACATTAACACATTTTGGGTTCAGTTTCAGAATACCCGGTGATCCGACGATCATGATTCTGAGATGATCAATTTTTTCAGCATAGAAATCTGCAGTTACTCAATTAGGAAAGATTGGCAAGTTTTCCAAATCGAGATCAAGATCGATAGAGTGTAGAGCAATGTTTCCACATCTTTCCTTCTGATGAAATTCCAAAGCTGACGATCACGGAGAGTAATAATCTTTATTTTCACTCAACGAGAACTTTTTCAATACTTTATTACCATATTTTTAGGTCAGTTTCAGAATACCCGGCGACACGACGATCATGATTCTGAGAAATCGGCTGTAAAGGTCCAAACTTGGGCATATGCACGTTTACCTCATCGTAACGTATGGAGAATCGACGACGGCGATTGTATTGGTGACGACGTCGGCGGTGCGACTGAAGAAGGCCATTTTGAGAATGATTTTTCAACGCAATAGAGCTCGATTTGGGCGTGGCCACCTCTAAACAAGTTGATCTCTAGGTATGAATTTTTTAATCAACGTTTACTATTAAAAGATTTATTTATAAACGACGCAGCGGCGATATGGCTGCGATTCTTTGGTTTTTCGCGATAACCGAGCTACGTTCTAAGCTTCCATCGTCGGCCGATAATTTCAGCGAATGGAATTCCTCAGCTACGTTCCGATGTACGAGAAATTCGCGTTTGTTTAATGCGAGCACTCGAATATAACGAAGCGCCGGTGTGATACGATTAATTTATTGCATTTTCGCTACACACCGCCGAGTAAAATCGAACGACGAATGAGGGACGGTTGGAGGAGTACACATTACGTTTCTAGGTCAAGGAATAAACGCGTAAGAGAATTTGTCTAGTCTGTGGGTCGCCCTCTTCGGTCCTCGGTCCTCGGTATGTAAGTATAATTATGTAGAATATGACGTTGGCAACGTCCGACGACGTCGTCGTTATAAAATGTTCGACTTGAACGTCGTTCGACAGGTCCTGTATGGCCTGTGGTCGTCCTTACGACTGTACGATACATCGAAAGCGAAGCCTCAGTCGCGAACTTGTTAATTAACAAGCTGTCAAGTTGTACGCAGTATTTAAAAGCTGCGCTGGCTCGTACGTATTCTTATATTCTGCACATATCGAAGGTGGCTAAGAAGATGGTGAATAAAAAACCCCGTAGTTGATAGCATGGAAGGGCCGAATGTTTGTTTATGGGAATTCCGTTACTGTTCGAATGAAATCAAAAGATTGGAAGTTTGATAAGAAACAGTATAGTGTTTCTAATCTATCTATTTATCCTCTAAAATGGAATATCATCTTCTTCGGGGAATCATTGGGTGCTGTGAGCTGAGCAATTTGGCGAAGAATAGTAATAATCATCCAAACTTGTTCGTTATTTCAGCTGAAAAGAGATCAAACGATGAATTCATCAGATCGAAACTCACAAAGCATTATATCACTGATTTTTGGATTGGATTAGCGAATTCAACTTACCAATTTACCTCATTCAGACAGACAGGGTTGAAATTTGAAAACTAGTCAACCCAGCGTGGAAAAATGGCGCAGAAATTTCGCTTTTTTTCCAAGATGGAGGTCGGAAGACGAATTTTCTATTCGAAAATTTACAACACATAAAAGATATCAATCTTTTCCGCCGATAATAGTTCAGCCGAAGAAAAAATTTCATATTAAATCCGGCTAAAAAAGTCAAGGAGCAACGTCGTCGCATGGCGGCGGAATTCAATCACCGAAAACCCGCCACTACGGCCGCGTTCGTACTGCGCATGCGCGTCCGCGCGTTTTTCACTCCCCGCTGCTCCATCGCGTTAGCACGTTGGTTGTTGTTTACATGTGTGTGGCTGTAGTGGTCGGTAATAAACACTACGTATCAGTATCAACTTATACAGCAGAGAACAACTTGAACTGCGGGACTACGTTACTTGTAGTTGTACTTACCTAACTTACGTTCGGTTGTGTGCAAGTGTGCGCGCGTGCGCTCGTATGAACTTGTGTTAACTGTTGCGTAGTTTTTATATTTTATTATAGTAAAATAGTAAATCGTAATAACTGCTGTTATCTTTCTGCTTCTTGTTGTGGTTGTTGTGTGTACTGTTCGCGAATTCGGCTTCGGCGTTGGCGTTTGTTTCGTTGAATAATTTTCACTCGTCGTTTTGCGAATCGCGAATTTCAGCGCCTCTCTGTTGCGCGAGTATTTTCATTAGTTATAAAATACTACATTATCTCGAGAAATAATTCGTTATTATATCGATACTTGTGTACTTGTATGTGTAAACACGTTGTCGTAGTCACACCTTGGTCGTCAATACAAAACAGGTAAATTTTGCCTCCCGTTTACTATTACTATACTGTATGGATACTTCGGCGAGTGATAAGAACCGAAGAAAATATCAACGTGTTCGGCTCATACATTTGTTCGAAATACCTCTCCCACTCGCAATTCGCGTATCTCTGCGTTGTAGTTTGGTATTGTTATCTCAATTATACGTATTATTTTTGCCACTGTTGGCCATATGACGAGGTGTTTTATCATTCGAAAAATTCATATTCACGTTACAATTACTTAATATTATTTCGCGTTTATGGTGCTTATCGCCTCAACCAATACTACCAACACCGTATCTGTATTGTACTTCATAATCATCGAGTAATGGTTCATATATATTTTCGACTTATCGCTTTTGATAATTATAATTCGCATCCATGTGTCAATCGCCAACTCTTCCCATCGTATTATGTATCAATATACCTTATGAAACTACCCTGATGGAAAATTCGATCAAATTCTACTTTTCATTCTGTCTGTAATTCGATTCGAGATAAAAAAGCAATCGCGTTTTTTCATTTCACCCAAAACCCTGAACACGATACGAGTGGAATTGGCGCAAAAAATAGTTCATTCTTAGATTTCGAACGTGTTTTGGATTTTAATGTTTACAAATAGAGGAGAATATCAGTGGTGCCACGATACCAGCGACCGTGTTATCTTTCTTATCTGCGATATGTGTGTGAAAATATGGCGGGCTAATTCCACGTGGAAAAACGATTGGCGAAATATTTTCCTTAATCGATTAGATATTTCGGAGTTATAAATCGAGGAGGAAAATTGCAATTAATACTCGGGTGGATTGCGTGCGTGCGTTTAATCGCATTTATCGTCATTTGGAAAAAAACCATCATCGGTGGGAGCTATCGGCGGAATTTTTTTCTCTAATGATGGATCGTTAATAAGGTAATTAATGAGTAAAATGAACACGAAAATCTGTGTGCGCGATTTTATATTGTACTAATAGAGCGTTGCGGATAATTATTCTAGCTTAGGTAATTTTTTGTACAGGATTTGACGTGTTGGATGTTGGATGAAGAGGTACGCTGCGTGGGTTCTATTTTCGGCCGATTGCTAATTTCTTATTGAATGATGGATGTTTATATTCGGGGTGAACGAGAGGTGGTTTTGAGGTTACAGATGTGATATGTGTGAGATTTTTGAGATATTTTGTAGTCGATGGAATCGATGAGATGTTTGAAGAGTCATTTTTTGTGTTTAATCAACTTTTGAAAAATACTGCTTGGGATTTCAGTAATGCTGAATCTTAGAATTTTTTTCAATTTGATCACAACAAGGCTTATTGACTTTTTGATGAAAATTATTATTTAAAAAGAGCTCACATATTTTCTAATAAATTCCTCAGCTCCATTTCCAATTCTCAAGATGTGAATTTTTTCTCTATTGTTGGTTTCATTTTCTATTTTTCAAGTATGAAATCGCCATAAAATTATCAGCTTTCATCATTGTTTATATTGTTGTAGATTAGGGTGTCCGTTATTTTGAAATTTTTTGAAATTGGGGTAGTTCATCCCCTAGATCTCTTTTTTGTCACCTGAAATTACTCTAAGGATTTTTTCAGATGTTTTGAACAAAATTAAATTCCAAACATTTTCGCGCGCCAAAAAAATTTCCAAGTTGAAAAATGAATTTTTGGCAGGGGTTCGAAAAATATGGAATTTTTAAAATTATGCATTTTATTTTTTCTAAAAGGGAAATGTTTTTTTGCAACATTTTTTATCGTTTTCTTCACTTTTCTTATCCAAACTTCAAAATTTAATTTTTGGCAGGGGTTCCAAAAATGTGGGATTTTCTAGATTAACGCATTTTCCAAAATTTGTTTCTATTGTTGTAATTTATTCCAACACAGGCGATTGAAATAATTTCAAAAATTCCGATTTTTCAAATAAATACCAACAATAAGTATTTTGAGTTATTTTAGAGGATCATTGGTGGATCTAATGAAACTTTTTTCGAAATTTATTTCTCAATTACTTGTTGATAATTCGATGATTTGCCGAGATGAAGACCAACGCCAGTATGTTCTTCGAAGCGTGCAGAAGCACAGAAAAATCTATCATTTCTACACCAAAAAAATTTTGAAAAATATAATTTTGTACTTGTTGGTTGGAAAAAAATTGAAAAATTAAAATCGACAAATTTAAAAAAAAACTTGAAAGAATTCCATATTTTTTGAACCCCTACCAAAAATAAATTTTGATTTTTTCAGCCACAAAGTGTGAAAAAAATATCTAAAGTAATTAATGCCAACATATTTTGGAAAATGTGTTGATATAGAAAATCTCACATTTTTGGAACCCCTGGCAAAAATTAAATTTTTGAAATTTGGATAAGAAAAGTGAAGAAAATTATGAAAAATGTTGAAAAATAAACATTTCACCTTTAGAAAAAATAGAATGCATAATTTTAAAAATTCCATACATTTCGAACCCCTGCCAAAAATTCAGTTTTCAACTTAGCATTTTTTTCATTTTCAAAACCATAAACTTTGTATTTGGGCTCAATTTCATATAAACATGGACTTTTGGTCCTACTAAAAAAATGTAGTTTGTCAGTCAATTCTTTAGACTTTTTGAACTTGAAAAATTTTAGAAATCAGGGTAACTTTTCGATATTCTGTCTGGCAGACTTCTTGGATTTGGAAAATTTTAAATATTATGCTGACTTTGAGACATTTTCTAAGACTTTTTTGGATTAGGAAAATTTTTAAGAAGTCGAATGAATTTTTAGATTTAGAAAATTTAAACTTTATGGGCTTGAAAAATTTCAAAAAAGTTCAAATCAGACATTTTGTCTGACAGATTTTCATCTAACGCTGACTTTTAGACATATTGTCAGACTTTTTTGAATTTGGAGACATTTTCAGATTTTTAGTGACTTTGTGCTTGGAATTGGATTTCGAAAAATTTTCAAAAAAATTCCATTACGAAATTCACTCACAA
>FIZU01066730.1:0-10819 GCA_900064475.1 Pseudococcus longispinus
GCCCCCAGGGGTGGAGCCCAAGGATTCCACCAAAGCTCAAAAATCATCTTTTACTGTAACAAATCGAAAGCCATGAAAAAAATTTTGAATTTCGACCAGAGGCCGATTGACCCCCTTACCATACCAGAGCCTTTTTGACCTGACTCTTCGTTTACTTTTTTAAAAGAAAAATCGTAAAGTTGCAGACCATTTTTTGCTCTACAAAATACAACACTGAAAAAACAACGCGCTCTTATCAAATTTTTACGATTTTGAATTTACAGATTATTACTCGCAAAATGATGCAAGAATTCGCGATACGTTGTTTTTTCTAATTATTCCAGTCGATTCGGGCTAAATTCATATAATAAGTTTATAAACTTTTCAAGTCGTTTATTATCAAGTAATCATGCAAACAGAAAAGTTCGTTGTAAAGTTGAGCAACGTTTTGATTAAAACGTCTAATGTATCAGAAGCTGGTGCTAGTACCGGTGCGACCGCTTCTCAATCTGAACCTAATCTTCTGTCTCGTTTGTTTGTAATAATCGACTACAGCTTAACGAGTAGGTATCGTGCTCATCGTATAAGTAAAGTTGAAAGTGACAACGAATGGCCATGCTCAAGAACACTCGCGAACACAAAGAATGAATATCGCATTTTCAATGGAACTGAAATCGATGTTTGTGTTATGATGGATAGTAATTCGACTTTGTATATGGCTGTGGAAGTAAGTAGAATTGTTCCCTCTACATCAACATCATGGAAGGATAAACTAAATTAACCATTTGCAATTTTGCATAGGTCTCAGGAAACGAAGCGAGCGTGACACTGAGTGGCGTAACGGACGCTGAGCTCCACGGGGTAACTTTCTATAAATACAAAATTCCGGATTTCAAAGTGCACAAGGAAAGTGATCAAAGTGTCGATAAAGAGAAGTTGGCTAACGAAGTAACCTTGGTGAACAACATTGTTTCCTTCGTCGGTACAGAAGTGTTTACAAACTAGTTAGTTGTGACAATTATTTCGATTTTTGATTTTTGATCTATTTTGTCATTATTGTACATTGCGATTTTTCCAGTTTGTAGAATTTAACACGATATCTTCATTTTCAGCGTAGGGAGAAAATATAGAGGTCCGACTGAATTTTGTCCTTTTGGAATTGCGTTCCCTTTTCCTGTGGAGATCTCTGCTAGCAGAAAAAGAAAAACATCGGAGACACGTCAACAAGAGAGTAAGTGTTTCTGAAGTTGTTGATGTACATTAGATTGTAATATTAATCAAGTCAGTATATGTTGCAGACGCACATGATGAAAAAGACCATTTTCACTACGATTTACTTCAATTAAGAAAAAAGTGCTCACCGAATGACGCAGCTAGAATGATGGCGACTATTGTAAAATGTATTGAAAGTGATTCGCTGAGCAAAATTTCTATCGAAGAGACATGGCCCGTAAATGTTGACTATGACGCTAATGTTCTGGAATTTTCGTATAATGGAATTCCTTTTCGCATATGCTTGATGGAAATGGTAGACTTCTACATGAGTGCCAAAGTAAGTTAATTAATATTAACGTCGCAGTTTTTCATATGATTTACATCTTTATCCATGTGGTATACCTAATTCCCATCCTCTGCAATATTAGCCATTTTCAATTATTTTCAAATTATTTTATTTTACAGAACGGCCGTGATGAAGTTATATGCGCGACAAAAATTGTAAAGTCTTTAACTCCGGAGTATACTGAAGATGAAAAAGTTTCTGATAATGCCCGCATTGGTGCTTTAAGTATTTATACCAACGATTTTTTAAAATTTATGTGAGGTTTTTTTTTCGTTACATGTACTCGTAATGTTCCTTTTCGTTTTGTTAAATGTTTCTGTTTTATTTTATTCAACTCAACAGATATAAGAATTGTGATCCTGAGTCATCTGATGAATCAAGTACATCATCTCGGTCATCTGATGAAATTTCGATTATCAGTGATAATTCAAAAGTAGCTAATTGGCTAAAAGGTACAAACTTTGTAAATCCTTAGTTAGGTATACGCCGCTCTCGTACATTTTAAATTTTAAAGATTTAGAGTAAGGTTGTTCTTTTAAAATGAAGGAAACGGCCCCGAAAAAAATCGTAAATTTCAATTTGGGTATTTCGTTCTTTAAAAATGTTAATTTTTCGAAATAGACTAGAAAAATGATATACCTGAACTTTATCGCCGTATTAGACACGTGGTATTACGAATTGTGTTCCTCATGTGTTCCTATAATTATAAAGTGTTGTAATTGTATTATTACATTGATTTATTATTGTTTGTATAAATAAAATTGTAATATTTTTAATTTTCATCATGTTCATGTACCATTGTATATCTATATTATTTTACGATTTTTCTACTTGAAAATTTATGGATCACGGTTTAAAAATGTAATGCTACTCTTCGTTTTTTTAAATCATTTGTTCAAAATAAGTTTTACTTTGTTTTTTTCATTGCTCAGAAGGTCAGAACAGAAAGACCTAATTTTGAGCTTTGATTGTTGTGTAAATTAATAAATAATAATCAATGATTTTGAGTAATTTTTCATTTGTTTTTAAAAAATGATAAAATGTAATTACCTTGTAAATTACGTACTGGTGCTTTGTAATGCTGCTTACAAATGTATCGTTCAAAGCCAAAAATTGAAAATCGGCGGTACTTTTTCATTTTTTAGCTGAAGTTTTTTTCACCTTTTGAAAGTTTTGATTCAATCGTCAATTTTAATTAATTTACGATTCTGAAAGCTCGAAACTAATCTTGTAACGATGAAAAAGAAACCCGGAAGTTCGGAAATGAAAGCTCGATGCCCAGAATCAGATTTGATGCTACTGGTTATGAAAGGTAAAAATCTCATCGTCAACTTTTACAAGCTTTTCGTGATCTTCATAACTTCTGTTTTAGAATTGAAGGATCTGCATCAGAAATCTAGTGATACTGAACTAAAGAACTTGGAAATATTGACTCTATCACATCCTCGCGAAGAAAGAAAATCTTTGTTTATTTTGAACCCGAACGATAACAGCGTTCAAGAGATATTGAAGTTTTCACAACCCTACAGGTAATAACGAATAAAATACGATGCAGATTTGTGTTTTTACGTTTTATTGATTGATTATAATATTTCAGATCTTGGTTTATTGGAAATACCATAGAATCGGATGGCAAAATATACCTGTCCTCGTGCGTCGATCCTTTATTCTTGGTGCTTCCGTATCTTTACAAAGTAAGATCAAATATTCCTTTAGTTGCTCTGAACGCGAACTAAACACGAATCTTGTGTTTTAGAATAAAATGAGCTCAACTTTAGATCAAATAATTCACGACGATGATTTCCCAGACGCTATGAAACTAGAATGTATACTCGATGAAGAACAATTATCACTGATCGCTGATCAAAAAGGTATTCAAATTTAATGTAATGAACATTCTGAAGATATTTAGCATTTACTCGATTTATGTCACAGAATACCAAGAATTAAAAGTATGGAAATATAACGAAGAAAAAACCTTACAGTGGTTGGAGAAAAAAGTAAACAATGTTTCTGGTGTGTTGGAACAAAAAGGAATACACGTTGGTGCTACTTCAGCTGCGTCTAGCACTTATGTCAAAAGTGTTAATAATAAAGAATCCCATGGTGAGAATTTGGTTTCCATTTTGTACGAATACGACTTCGTTCGTGTAAATTTATACTGCTTTTTCGTAGAAAATTATGTCAGATATGCCCACGGTATCGTTTCCGATTATCTCAGACCAGAAATTAGTGAAAAGTTGTCGCAACGTTTGAATTTGCCACCTTTGGAAATTAATTCGAAGAAAAGAAAGAATAGTGATTTGGATCCGGAAGAAATTAAAAAGTTGAGAAAAGAGTGCGCCGAAAAAGAAATCAATTCTAAGTATTTCAACGAGGAAGCCAAACCTGAAAAAGTAATTGTTTTGGTGATCTTCAGTTCGTTGTCGATTCGTGTACAATTTGCTCAATTTTTATCGTCGATTGAATTTTTTTTTCAGAATCCTCGAAAAAATGTCAAACAAGCTCAATTAGCAAAAGCTGCCACTGGAATGAAAAGTATATCGTCGTTTTTTAAAAAAAAGTGACCATCGTTTCTCAACGTTTTAATGTAAAAATTGTGATTAAAATGAAATATTGTATAAGTACTTTTTATGTGAATACTATTTTTAAGAACACTGAATCAAATTTATATTTATTTGATTTATATTTTTCGAATTTTTTTTTTCAATATGAATGGTTTAAAAATACGATGTTCCAAAAATCACTCGTTGAATTGTTGGAATTTGTGTTATGTACATTACCTGCCCAATCAATTGTTGTAACATTCCGTATAATTAATTCATTATTTCAAATTCTGTCGATTGGGGTGTCTTCTCCAATTTATAAATATTTTTTAACTTATACTAGTTTATAAAATACGAACACTTGCTCAATATAATTGGCTAAGATAACGTCACGTATACTCAGTGATCTGATGTGTTTAGTCGATAACGATATTTTGACTACTTTGTAAACATTGAACCATTCGGGAAAATGATTAGTTTCTTCGCAGTGCATTGCAACATTGCTCATGAAACCAAAAGCCTGCGAAAAGTGAATAATTTTTCTTGTTTTAAAGCGTAACGTTTTGAAATACTTTCATTGCAATATTATACGTACTCCGAAGAAGCTTTTAAACATGAAATCTTTTTTCATTTTAGCCTGGGTGTTATTTTTATCAATTTTCCAACCTTTTTCTATCAGAGGGGCTATATGTTTATCATGATCTTCGTCTGTTAAAGGTATCTAAAAATATTGTATAGAAATTCAAATATGAAAAGTCGACGAAAATAAAAAAAAGTAAGATTAATTCGAAATTATATTACCGCCGAAGTCAAGGGTGTCTTTTGCGGATTTCTTCTTCCCTGATGAAGAGAAAAAAAAACAACGAATTTATAATTATTCCGCCGAGTTAGGGTTTTTTAATAATCAGATTTGTATACAGAGTTATCTCTCCTTTAATGTGATAAATATGCATTTTAAATTTTGTTTATTTTGAATTTTTCATTTTTTTTTTTACATTTCATCGAAGAAACTGTTTAATCGAAATGTCTTGTAAAAGTGTTATTTTGTTTCAGTTTTTTTCTTTGTTTATTTTTTTCATTTTTTCCATCGCGGTGATTTACCGAAACGCTGAAATGGCAGTGCTAACAGACTTTGAAATAATAAAGAATTACTGTTTGGCGAAGAGAATTTGCAATTTTTTAACGTAATGGGTTGTTGTTTTATGGAAGTGAATTTTCAAAGAGTGTTGAGTTTTTTTTTTCGACAGTTCTTTGTTCATTTTTTTTCTGAGTTTAGCAGATGTGATTTGTTTGAGGTTTTCATACGTTTTATACGTCTAGCTATTTTTTTCATGATTATTGTCATTTTACGTTTTTCGATTTTGGTATTTTTCGTACTTGGATTGCACGATTTTTTTTCATTTTTGAAATTGTAGTCTGTAAATTGAATTGCTGAGATGGATCGAAATGATAAAATTCGAAACGAAATTCTTAAATTCTGTGTCAGATTGATTAGATTAATATGATACAAATTATTCAAAAATTGGCGAATTTTTATGTAAAGTTTACTCGCTATTTTTTTTTTTCGAGTTTTTATTCAGCACAAAATAATGGAAAGAAATTTAATTTGAAATTATAGGATTCTAGATGCTCAACTTACCCTATTACGTTGGTATTGTGAACACACGCACGAGGTTAAACACATCACTAATAAAATTTGAAGACATTTTCTCATTGGGAGCATACTTATTATTTATTTATTAAAAAAAAAAATGAATTATAAATTTGGGTTTGATTTTATGACACCAAAAAAGAATATTCATCGAAAATGGCAGGAAGAAATTTCTTTTTTTTTTCAATGGTAATCGATCAGCATTAAAAGATTAGCCCAGTATCGTAATCTCTTATCATGGCACTAAATTTTTGGTTCTGTTTAATTAGAAAATAGTATGAAATTAGACGTTGTAAAGGTACCTATATAAGGTCTGAGGAGGTACTGGCAAATTTGAAGATAAGCTATCGTATAATGATTTTTAACAATTTGAATGTACGTAAGTAAATCATATCAAAGTTGACAACCACTTGGAAAAATCTTTGGGAAAAATGACTCAACGCATTAAAATGACAACACCGCTTCTATTCATATTTCAACCGGTCGAGTAGTAAGATTCGGCATCGATCACAATGCACTCGGAACGAGCCTATTCAAGCCTTTTGTTAACATCACCATGACGTCATTTCGAAAACACGTCGATTATAGATAACATTCAATTCACCCCATTTGAACTATTTAGGAATTGTGCAACTTGCGGAATGAAAAATTCAACGCCATGCGTTGTATTCTGAAAAACGTAATTTATTTGATTTTTGTATTTTTAGCAGATTAATTAATTTGCAGATTGATTAATAAATATTTTTTTGTCTCAAGGAAAAAAATCTCGAGTGATCGATGCTGCTGAGAATGACCAGATTATGTTTCGAAACGATAATGAAAGGGATTATTTGTCGCTTGTGATCCATTGTCGAGTTTTCGTTTAACAGATCTTTTGGGTGAGTGAATTTTATCCAAGTTTAGACATAGGTAAGTATTAATACGTTAGCCTGTTGACAATTTTTTAATGCGTGAATAATCCTAAACTTGCGAAGTTTACGGATGATTTATATCAGCAAAGATAACAATATCTTCAGCGATTATCAAAAATGGGTAAAATAGAAGTGTACTTGGCAGAAATATAATTAAAATTTAAAAAAATTAAAAATAATCTACTTATCATGGAAATCTTTTAAGTATAAAACTGGTTTTGATCGTGTCTCAATTCGTTGTGAGAGTGAAGATCGTTCAAATCATTCCCAAAAATTGTTTGAAACTTAATTTTTTTTTTAAATAAAAGTTTTAAAATATTTTTTGAAATATTCAACACCAAAAATTGTTTGGAATATTGTAAAAATTGATTAAAACATGGCAAAATGTCGACTTTAGTTGAAAATTGTTCAAAAAATGGCGCCGAAATTATACGAGTCTTGAAACACCACTTGAAATATTAGGGTAGCAGGGGGTCGCGTGTACGAAAAATACGAAATACCAATAGTACAAATTTTTCAATTTCAAAAGTCCAAAATTTCTCGTTCTTTTATCGCTATTGAAAAATTGCTTTTTTATTCAATGCTAATTTTTTATCAATATTCAATTTTAAAAAACAATTTTGAGTTATGAATTTTCAACTTCTGGAAATTTTCTTCGTTTTGAGTTACACATAAAATTGACAGAAAAACTCGTAATTATTGCTTTTTTCCAAACATTTCGCCTTTCTTGGGTTATTTTGACCTCTAAACGAAAATACGTCCGTGAGGAGGGCGGATGTTCAAAATCAAAGTGTAAGTTTTTGACCTTTCCAGCCCGTTCCTGACGTCATTTCATCAAAAAAGTAAATGGAAGGGGGTTGATTCAAAATTTTGAGAAATATCGAATTTTTTTCAATTATTTACCAATAAATCACTATTTTTTCATGTACGAGTAAGTCGTGTAAAATTGATGTCAATTCTGATCAAATTTCACTGAAATATGCAATGTAATGAATTTTTCCAAAAAAAATGTAGTAACCATTTTTTATTTTAAAAAAGTAACTAAAAAAATATTTTTCACAAATTTTGTCACCCTGGATTACTTTTTTGACTTGAAAATTTTCGGGTTGTAAAAGTGGTGGGGTGAAAAATTACGAAAATTGTTGAAAATGTTATTGAAATGGTCAAAAATGTCAGAAAAATTTGAATTTTTATTAAAATTGACAAAAAATTGAGAAAATTGTTTAAAATGTATAATTGGTCTGAGTAAATAGTAATTTGGTCCAAAAAAAAGGTTTAAAAAGTTACAATTTCTTTCAACTCCGTATCGGGAAAGTAAAATTTTTTTGCCCCCCCCCCATTTTGATTTTTGGTGCACTTCCTACATTTTTCCAAACACCGTGGGGTTTTAATCCAAAAATTTCATAATTTTTTACAATTTTTGGCCCATTTTACCAATTTTAACAAAAATTTATGAATATTGTAAGAGGTCATTTATGGTAATTCACCCACTTTTATAACATTTTCCAACGATTTTTAGGCAATTTTTACAATATTTTCGGCAAGTAGGTACTTTTCATGATTTTTTGACGAAATTTTCGACAATTTTCACCAATTTCAATAACTTTTCAGAGTTGGTACATAAATCAAAATTGTGTTATGCAATTTTATGAAAAATTTATCAACTTTTACGTCATTTTAAACAGATTTTCTTTATTTTTAAACGACTTTCAAGACACGTTACTCAAGGTTTTGTAATATTTTGCTGAATTTTAATGATATTTCTGTTCTATTAAGTAATTTTCACGTGATTTAAGTGCAAATTTAACAATTTTTGGCAAATATTTCAAACAATTTTCGTAACACTTTGTGCTTTTTCAAAATTTTAACGACTATTTTTCAATTTTAGCATGGAATATGCTTTTGCTATGGGTAATATATCGCTAAAAAACTGACGAAATTTCGTCACGCTGACTTTTTCACATTATGTCAGACTTTTTTGGACCTGGAAAAATTTTCAGATTTTAATTGACTTTTTGAATTTAAAAAATTTTTTAGTTAATGTTGAGTTTTCATTTTGTCTGACAAACAATTCAGACTTTTTTAGACCTGGAAAAATTTTCAGATTTCCATTTACTTTGACACATTTTGTCAGACTTTTTTGGACTTGGAAAATTTTTAGATTACCACTGATTTGAGAAATTTTGTGAGACTTTTTTGGACTGTAAAGCACTTTTAGCATTAGATATGCTTTTTCTATGGGTGATTTCGCGAAAAAGGTCACGAAAATTCGTGACGAAATTCCGTCAGCTGACTTTTAGACATTATGTCAGACTTTTTTGAATTCTAACAATTTGCGAATTTTCATTGACTTTTTGAACTTAGAAAATTTCAGAGATATATCTGGTTGATTAGTGGTGGGGGGGAGGGGGGTATTTTGACATTTTTGTGGTATTTCCTTTCACATTTTTTGAAAATTAGTTGGAAAGATGTGAGCGTGGAAGCTGCTCAAATGTATGCGATTTTACCTACTAAGTTAATAAAAATGGACTTCATTATTTTTAAGAAAAAAAAGTATTTACTTACCCCAAGTCACGTATTTTTGAAATTTTAAATTAAAGCTATAATCACCTACCTACTATAGGGTGAATTTCTCTCCGATCAAAATTTTTTCATAAAATCAGCTTGTAGATGAAGTTTGTTCTTTCAGAAAAATTCTATATAAGGCCATAATCAAATACTATCGTCAAAAAATACCCTAATTATAATTTTATTGAATCTGAGACGTTTTTAGAATATTCTCCATTTTACGTAATTTGGCCTGATTATGCGATTAGATATGATTTTATTTGATTTCATGCATTTGGAATCTTTTGAAAGATTTTTGTCTACCAAAAAAATTGTTTCCATCGTACTCAAAAATACGCAAGAAAATACCCCGAACAAAACTACAATTTTTGTTTATTCTTACAAAAACATAGAAATATATTCAGATTCGGTTTTTGTTTTTAGCTCACTTTTTATTTGTTTCAAGTTCTGTTTAAAAAACGTCTCTCTGCTATTGAAATTTATATATCAATGAATAGAACAAAGAAATAAGGTATTATTTGTATTAAAAATGATAACATACATGAAATTGATACACATTCATCGTTTACCCATTATCGATGTTTATTACGATCTCCATCGAGCCTCGAGCCTTCACCTGCCAAATGTAATATAGTATTCCGAAACTTGACAAACAAATTACACCTACGTCCAATTATTATCTTTTCCCGTCATACGATCGTAAACACGACTAGCGAACTGAGCCATCGAAATATCTTTACGAGTTAGCCTTCCTACCGACTTCGAGGAAAGTGTTATTTTCACCCAGTTACCAAAATTATACCAATCTGGAAAATGACCCATTCTTTCTGATATTAAAGCCACCTGCGTCATGAAACTGAATGCCTGTCAAAGAATTAAATTCGTTAGAAAAAGTTCAAAAAATGTGAACAAAATTAACATATTTCATTCATTTTTACCATACGGAAATCACCAAATTCGAAATCTCTTTTCAGCGTGTTCGTCGCACGTGTCTTGATCCAACCTAGATTTAACAATGGTTTTAGGAATTCGGTTTCTTCTTCGCTGGTTAACGGTATCTAAATCGTACGTTTCGATATTTTATGATTTTTTTTTTCATTTTTCCAATGTACCTATTATTTGGTAAAATTGTTTTATTTTACATACCGCGACGGTTGTTGCTTGGGTTCTGTAAGGTCCTTTACGTCTCTGGAAAAAAATTAATTGATTTGTAAATTACCTATGAATTCCTAAAATTATTATTTTATGGTTTTTTTTTTGTAATGTTTGCTTACATGGCTAATACCGTGGAAATTACACTAAAATTGGTGGAATTACCATCTAAATTGTTCAAAATGTTGTAAAAGTTGGCAATTTGAGATTTCCATAAAAAACAAGTTCAAAATACTACGAAAATTTTGGAAATGTAGAAATCCAGCAGTTTTAACGAGACAATTTCGATGGATTTCACGATTTTTTTTGCCGTTTTTTTTGACAATTTTAATGATTTTGTTGGTTAATTTTTTCATATTGACATGGATATGTCTAATGGCTGGGGTCAATCCTGAAAAAGTGTCCATTTTTTTGTCCAAATATTCTGTCCAAATTTTTTGTCCACGAATGT
>FIZU01066741.1:0-15586 GCA_900064475.1 Pseudococcus longispinus
CCATATTTTTTGAATCCAAATGCCACCACGGTGTATTATAAAAAAGAAAGACGAAGCTATAAATTTAAACTACCACGCTATGGTACAACTCCTAAACAAACCAAATATTGCGCCAGCCCTCCACCTAAAAATTACCTCGGTCGTAATCCTCCATTTTACATGGAACGATTAGAAGCGTTGAGACAAGATCGCGATCCTAAATACGATCCTTTCTACGACTGGTTCTATAAATCGTACTTCCCTCTGTTCGGTGCTACGAAGCCATCCAAACATCGTCCTTACTGGATCCCGTTCAGTTTTCCCTATAAACTTCTGAACGACACGCCATACCCTATACCTCCTAGCTTGACTTCACATCTGGCTTGGATAGATCCGAAATATATTATCAAGACGACCATTCCGATAAATTCGGTCGAAGACCCGTACTTCCCTGTCGACATCATTGCCTACGACGAATGGATCAAAAAAGAATTGACCACCACCAAGAGACCATTTAGATTCTCGACCGGAACTCACGAACCAACAACAAGAATGACTGGTACTAGCGTGGCCATGAAATTCACAAAACCTCCCGGGCTTAAAGCTTTCACCGAAGAACAAAAATTATTCCCACCCGACTACGTCGTCAACTGGAAAGAAACTGGAAATTGGGATGTTAGCATTGATATGGATGGACCTATTCGCCGATACGGTACAACTCCGAAACAAACCAAATATTACGGTTCTCCTCCGCCTAAAAATTACCTCGGTCGTAATCCTCCATTTTACATGGAACGACTAGAAGCGCTGAGAAAAGATCGCGATCCTAAATACGATCCTTTCTACGACTGGTTCTATAAATCGTACTTCCCTCTGTTCGGTGCTACGAAGTCATCCAAACATCGTCCGTACTGGATCCCGTTCAGTTTTCCCTATAAACTTCTGAACGACACGCCATACCCTATACCTCCTAGCTTGACTTCACATCTGGCTTGGATAGATCCGAAATATATTATCAAGACGACCATTCCGATAAATTCGGTCGAAGACCCGTACTTCCCTGTCGACATCATTGCTTACGACGAATGGATCAAAAAAGAATTGACCACAACAAAGAGGCCTTTTAGATTCTCCACCGGAACTAATAGCCCAACAGCCCGGATGACAGGCACCAGTCGAGCTTACAGTTTCACTAAACCTAAAAATCTGAAAGCATTTACCGAAGAACAAAAACTATTCCCTCCTGATTACACCGTCGATTGGAAATGGAGAGAAAAAAATATATCTTTCGATTATTCGTTATTGGAATCGATTACAGGAGAAGAAAGTGACAAAAGTTCCGATACAGATACTGAAAAAAAATCCGACGTTGTCACACAAAATGAAAGCACAAAACGTAGAAAACGATCTGCAAGTTTCACTGATAGAAACAGCGACAATGTTGATAGTCCCGAGAGTGGCGAAACCGCTGAGATTTCCAACGAAAACAGTAGGTCCGAAAAAGACAATAGCGGAACCGCTGAGATTTCCAGCGATAACAGTCGGCCTGAAGAAGACGATCGAAAGCGTAAAAAACGAGGAGTAAATGATAAAGATGATACAAAATTCCCCTACCTTGAAGATGACAATAGGGGCAACCAGGCTAGCTCACGGCGTAAAAAACGATCAGCTCCGTCTACCGAGCATCCCAAAGGTGAAGAATTTGATACCGGTCCTATAGTAAAAACGTACCCAACATGTCATCTCGAAGATTTAGATTTCGTCATAAGAATTGACACCAAACAAAACACAACCGAATTCCCCAATTGGCGAAACGATTATAAAAACAATAAATCAGCACTTTTTCGTCACTACCCTTACGTGCTTCCAATAACCACACGTCCGGCCAAAGATATTACTTGGAAATTAAAACCAACTACTACGACAATTTCACCGTTCTTACAATCGGACGAATTACGCGATTTAAAACAATGGTACTACGATAATCAATCGTTTCCAAAAGTAACCAAACTGATGAGTTTTCTCGAGGTAATCAATATGTCCAAACTTCAAGCCAGACCTGATCTGCCACCTGAAACGCGTCCGCGATTCGTAGGTCACAACGAGTTGAAAATGTGGTTACCAGAGTACTGGACCACTCAAACCATTCCAACCAGATTCAAACTGATGAGCGAACTGGTAGCCGAAGCCAGACAAATTGTAGCCGAATACAGACGTAAACATAATATAACCACAACAACCACCACCACGACCACGACAACCACAACGAAAGATCCTCTAGATCCTGAATCGCGGTTGATGCTCAATGTACGTAATTGTTTCCCTTACTCAATAGAACCTCATTACGAATACTTCTACCGATGGCTTTATCTAATTTTGCACAACACTAAAGGATCAATACGTCGTCACAATGCAAGCTTGACTTTATCAACACCGGTCGATTACGAAGATATCTTGCTCAATACTCCTTTTCCAATACCTCCTAATCTACGTTACTATTTCGCTTACGCTTACACTTTGGACGACCTGATGCAATCCACAGCTCATTACAAATTCTACACAACGAAATCTGGCCAATCGACGTATTCTCGTAAAATTCCTACATCCTTGAAAACTTCTCCGACTTCTCCCACCACAACATCAGCAGCACCTACGACAATTCCGATCGAAACCACTACAGAAAGCGAGTCTGAAATAGAGAAAAAAGTTTCGACTTGGTTTGACTTCACTTATCATCCGATGTTCAGACAATTTTTCAGATGGCTTTACCGATTACAAAACAACGAAGAAGGATTGAAACGAAGACATGAAGCTAGTTTAACAATGAAACCGATAGACTACGACGAAGCAATGAGAAGAACTCCATTTCGAGCACCAGCATTTCTCGAAGGGTATCTGGCCTACGCTTATCATCTGGATACCTTGATGAGATCTACTGATCATTATAAAGAATTCGAAGACATGCTGTGGTACTACACGTTGCCTACTGTACCAGCTGAGGTACTTCGCAAACTCAATCGTACCAATTCGACTAGTACGACTACGAGTTCCATGTTGACTAAACTCATAACATCAGTTAGTCCAAATAATCGAGCTAAGCGTGAAATCAATTGCTTCAATCAATCAATCTCATCAAACCGTCGAGCTTCGCCACGAGCCTCTAAATCCTTCTCGCGATTGCTGATAACGAATAATTCCGCCAATGATTCGGATCACGTTGATCTAAATGTCAAGACCATTCCTGCATGGCAAACCGCCAAGGATTCGGATCACGTTGATCTAAATGTGAAGACAATTCCGGCCTGGAAAACCGCCAATGATTCGGATCACGTTGATCAAAATGCGAAGATAATTCCTACACGGGAAATCAATTTAACGCCCTACATTCGACCATTTAATCGTTACGCTCAAACATCTAATCCTTCCACTCATCGTTGTAATCGTGATGGCTTAGAGCTTTTCAGTGGTTTACAAAAAGGAATTATGGCAATAAGAAATTTCCCAAATATGATACGTTTTAAAAAAGCAATTATAGCACTAAAAAAATTGCCAGCAATTATAGCAATAAAAAAATTGCCAAAAATGATACTAAGAGCTATCCCACGAATTATGCGTGAACTAATCAAACAACATCCATATGTAGCAATACCAAGAGCAATTTATAAAGTCTGCGAAGAAATATATTGCAAAATAAAATTAGAAAAAATACGAAAGAAACAGTTAGAACGAATACCGGTAGAAGGCCCAGACCGTCTGAGTAGAATACGTGTCAAACGATCAGTTTTGTCGAGAATTGAAAAATTTATTCGAAGGGAAATTCTAGGCAAGTTTAGGAGACAATTGGAAAAAAAAATCAAAGTGCTCCGAAAAATACGAATAATACAAAATATAATAAAAGAAGGAATACAAATATACAGCCCACAACTTGCAACAAACTTACAGGCACACTTCCCACGACTTCTAAAAAGAATGGGGGGACGATTCCCACAACTTGCAGTACCTGTGAGAAAAGTAATACGACGAGTAAGAAAAGTACAACGATTCCCACAACTTTTAGACGATCTGAAAAAAGTACGGGTCAAACGAGCAATTCCGAAATTTATTCGAAATAAAGTTCTTGATACCTTTATGGGTCAACTGGAAAAAAAATTCGCAAAGAAGATCGTAATTAGCGAAGGATTGAAAAAAGAACTTCAACATTTTAACGGCCGGATAAAAGATGATGACACATTGAGAGATGCGTTAAAAGGGCTTAAATCACAGATAGAAGATATCAGTGAGTGGAAAAGAGGACTCAAAAGCCTCAACAATGTAATAAAAGAAGACAGCGAATTGAAAGCAGAGTTGAAGATCTTGAAAGATTATTTGGAAAGTCCGACTACTAAAAAACGACCTAAACGTGAAGTAGGCAGCGCATATCATAATCTAGTTTCAAAAAATTCCACATTCATTGAAACGACTATCAAACTTATTGAAAATACTCCACTTCACCATAACCCAGCTTCATCAAAAATCTTTGAATTTGCCTCGCAAACACTGTTCATCGAAAATTTCGACGAAAGTAATTCGTATGTTTGCCATTTCGAGACGAATCTGAACCTATCATTGAATCAGTACTTGATTCACAATGGAAATAATCCATCGTCTTCAGTTTATTCATCTTTGATCTCACATCGTCTGCAAAATCGAGCTAAACGCTCATTATATTCATACTTCATTAAACAACGGATAAAAAGCTATGCAGACCGGATACAAAAAGATGACAAATTGAAAGATGATTTAAAAAGTTTTAAAGAACGGGTAGAAGATAAAAGTGAGTTGAAAAGAGTACTCAAAAGTCTTAGCAACCTAAAAGATGAAAGTGAGTTGAAAAAAGGACTCAAAAGTCTTAAAAACGCGATAGAAAAAGACAGCGAATTGAAAGGAGAGTTGAAGAACTTGAAAAATCGTTTGAAAGATTCGCTCGGTAAAAAGCGAGATAAACATGCAGTAAGCGGTGCGTATCATCTACCCCCAGTACCTCAAAACTATCGAGTCAAACGTTCATTACGTCGATTTAAGAAGGCGGTTGCAAAAGGGTTGAAAAAAGGACTCAAAAGTCTTAAAAACGCGATACACAGCGAATTGAAAGGAGAGGTGAAGAACTTGAAAAATCGTTTGAAAGATTCGCTCGGTATAAAGCGAGATAAACGTGAAGTAAGCGGTGCGTATCATCTACCCCCAGTACCTCAAAACTATCGAGTTAAACGTTCACTACTTCGATTTAAGAAGAAGGTTGCAAAAGAGTTTAAAAAAGGACTCAAAAGTGTTAAAAACGCGATACACAGCGAATTGAAAGGAGAGTTGAAGAACTTGAAAAATCGTTTGAAAGATTCGCTCGGTATAAAGCGAGATAAACGTGAAGTAAGCGGTGCGTATCATCTACCCCCAGTACCTCAAAACTATCGAGTCAAACGTTCAATACTTCGATTTAAGAATAAGGTTGCAAGGACTGTCAAAACATGCAAACGAAGAGCACAATTAATAGGAAGAGTGATAACTTTTGCCGGAAAATCAGATTTATTTGCAGCAAAATTGGTTGTTAAAGCAATAAAGGCGGCCATTAGTGTAACATATGCAATCATAAAAACGGCGAAGAAAGCAATAAATGCGGCCTGTGTTGGAAAAAAAAAAAAAATTGAAATAATTTCAAGGTCAATTTCAATCTGCTTACTCGATGAGATAACGCCCCTCAACCAAACTGATACAAAATCTTACCGCGATAAAGCCTATTTCAATTTCAATGAAAAGTTCCACAATTCAATATTGCCACTTGGATCTTATTGCTTCAATGCCAAAAGAATGGAAAATTTCTCTGATCTCAATCGTCATTTCCAGTACAAATACAATAGAGTAGAAAATAATACCGAATCAATTTCAATTCCGAAACACCTCCACGTTGCACAGAAAATCAATCATAATAAGATGGAAATGATCTTCAATTCTAAGGAACCTATTGAATCGAACAGAGAATGCCGTTTTGCTAACTGCATAGATCAATTGGCGAGATCGACCGGTGATTGCGGCATCATTAGAAGAGAAAAACGACACGCAAACTTGGCAGAATTTAATGAACCACCCATATCCTACTACGCTGATACAGAACTAATCAAACCTTCAACACCCGGACCCCTTTATCGAAGACTATTTTCATTTATTCGTAAAGTGAATGAAAAATTACTTAATTTTATCGATTCGTTAATGGAAAAAAAAAAATTTGATTTATTTTCAAGGCCACTTTCATCGTTTTTTAATAATCGGATGTTATACAACGTTAATATCCGCGTTTATCTTTCCGATAAAATCGATTCACATTACAACAAATGCTTCCATTTATCTGTAATACTTCATCACCCTAACGAGCCATTTTTTCTTGACATAATCAATTTAGATCACTCATACACAAAACATAAAAAAATCATCAAAACTTGCAACAATATAAATTATGTATCCGAGATAGTAAAATCAACAGAAAGTTGTGTTTTTCAAAATAGAAAAAAACGTTCGATAATCGAAATACAGACACTACCCACCACTTCATTGTCAGAATTGTGTCTCACCGCAACACTCTTCACTCTACCTTTTGCTGATCCAACCGATGTAGAAAAACATTCCATGAAACATCACCATCAATCTCATAATCGTCAATCAACGCCCCATAAAACATCTGAAAATATCTCAACTGTTGAACTCGATATTAAACATACTTCTCAACATCACTTATCTAACGACCATCACTCTAAACCAACTTCTCCAAACTTTTCTCCCAAAAAGCCAGAACATACAAAAACACCGCATGCGCCATCTCAAAGCGATCATTCAAAATCAAACGAAACGTTCGTATTTCCTTCCAACGAAACCGGTATGTTTGGGGAAAATAATGCAGCAGGTTTTGGAGGTTTCGCTGGTATGGATGGAGCCATGGGACACTACTACAAAGCCGTATACGACGATGACATACAACGTGAAATATACCGTAGAAAATATCTTTCACCGACTACCACAACAACCTTCTCAGCTCCCAATGAAACACACACAGTACCTCATGATCAACAACGCCTTAAACATCACATGGATCAATACTTTTCGACAACCATTCATCCAAAATATTTCGAAGCTTATAAATGGCATCATGCAGTTAGACAAGACAAAGAAGGATATTTAAAACGACTCAGGACTGCATCTGCAGTACATGTGGATTACGACGAAGTTCTAAAAACCACACCTTTTTCGTTACCTCCTCATTTACGTAATTTTTACGCAGAAATACGCGAACTTGAACGAGCCATTGGTTCGACAGCTCATCATGTTCGCGTGTCTCCGCATCGGATACAAAAGAGATCACCTATCCAATCTGCTACAAAGATTCATCATTCTCGTTCGAGTTCCGATTCTTCAACTCCTTCCACCGAATCGACTTCTCCACGCGACACTTCATCCACTCGTGATCCATGGGCCACCGAACCTCCACCAGAAACCACCACGTTAAATTTCCAACAAGCCATTTCGCAGCTGAAACAATACTTTTCCAGATACGATACGTATTTGGACAAAATGAATACTCTGATCAGTCAGAAAATGGCTGAATTAACTCTTTTCCACCCCACTCTACCGTATCCTAATTCCAACCCTGCTCTACCAGACCACCATACAATACCCAACGACGAAACGGGCTACAAACAAGACCTCGATAAATATTTCTCGACGAAAATCGAGCCCAAGTACTACCAAGCTTATAAATGGTACCACGCGCATAAATTAGACAAGCAAGGTCGTGCTAGAAGGGCTAATACACCCTCTTCTGTAAATATCGATTACGAAGACGTCCTTAAAACTACGCCATTCCCATTACCACCTCTTTTGAGACATTACTACGCGGAAATTCGCGAAATCGAACGCGCCATTAAATCAACCGGTCATCACGTAACTCCGAAGAAATATGATTTTACTCTTCCGTTCGATTTGCAAGGCTACACTCACGAATTTCTAAAAGACATACAAGAAGCTCAAAAACAATTCGAAAATTTGAAAAACAAAACCACAAAATTGAATTTAACCAGCGACCAGTTACGCGAAGCTTTCAAAGAATTATTCCCCGGAATACAAACGCATAAATTTCATAAGACTTCGTTACCAACATCGACACCCAAGACAGCCATTCGTGATAAGGAAAATTACACAATAGCCGAAGATCAACAACACTACAAGAACCTGATCGACTTTTACTTCTCAACTACGACTGCTCCCAAGTATTTCGAAGCTTATAAATGGTACCATAAACTACAACTGGATAAAGAAGGATACATCAGACGACACAAAGCCTCTCCTGCATTGCAGATCGATTACGACGAAGTCTTGAAAACAACGCCATTCCCAATACCACCTCATTTACGTCACCATTATGCCGAAGTCAGAGAACACGAACGAGCGATTGGATCGACCGATCACCACATCCGATATACTGGTCCCACCGTCCAGACTCAAACTCCATCACACACAACCACTCAAAGCCGTCCACCTACGCCCAAAAAAACAAATACTCGTAGATTTCGAATAACCATGCCTTCGTTTACAACTGCGACAGATTTTCTGTTTTCTTTATTTTCGTATCATTTTACCGATCCGAATGAGCTATTTGATTCGAATCCTAATCCGGAGGACGGTGGTACTAGGGATTTCTGGGCGCTGAGAAACACCTATTGGAAAGTTCTGTATAAAAATCACAAAGATTACGTCGACTTTTCGCCTAAATACGATCCGTTTTACGAATGGTATTTTCAATGGGTATGGACACCGATTTACAACCACACGACCATCGGTCCGTATTCCATTTCTCGTAAGATAAACTACACCACACATGAAACCTCGCCATGGCCCATACCTCCCAATTATACAAAAATGTTCGCGTGGATGGACGAAAATGATGGTTTCAAATTTACCGACATATATTGCCCCACCGAACCAGAAAACTTTACTTACGATCCCAGCGTGCCCTATTACATGTACAACACACACGATCGCAAACTAATGAAAAGTTATTTCGACACTTGGTTCGATCCAGATCCCAAATACGAAGAGTTCTACAAATGGTTTTACGTACAATTACACAGAGCGAAAGATCCCTTCGCTCCGACGTTCCCTCATAAAAGATTACCAAAGGCTCGCGAAGAAGTGCCAAGTTTAAGTACACCGTATGCGATACCCCCATCTTTTCGTAGATTTTATGCTTGGGCACATGACGACAGTTATAATCAGAATCGCACCACTGTGGTGGATACTACGCACAGAATGTATAGGACTTTGGTCAGTTTGTATGGTTTCCCGACAGGAACCGAAGATCCTTACGCGATTCCTCTTCCTTTTTCGCACGAATTAACGACGAGACCTCCGAGGAACGAATCTGCAGATCGTTTCAAGGAGAAGTTCGACGATTCGTATCCGGAAAATATGAATTTGGATAACGATAACTCCATACCTTTCGAATGGTTCCGCGAAGGGAGGGATTGGCCTTACGACGAATGGGAAGAATCGACGTTTCAAAAATACAAAAGGTTGAATAAAACCAAAACGAGGAGAAAACGTCACGCAAATTTTTTCAACCCTAATCCAATGCAGGCATTTCTACGTAACCAAGAATCTTCATCAAGTTCAGAATCAACTTCAAACGCAAAAACTCATCCCAAGACTATTAATGAAGACGATCCCAACATTGTGGATACTTTGGATAACTACTTCAAATTTACAATCGAACCTAATTACATTGAATTTTACACCTGGCTATATAAAATATTAAATAACCAAGAATATCAAAATCTACTCGATACAGTTACGTTTCCTTCGGATGACTCTAAAAATGATATCATTTTAACCAGCACTCCGTTCCCTGTACCGTCTGATTTCGCCAAAGTATTTGCTAGAATTTACGAAGAGTCTTTGAAAAAGAATACCACCACAACCAAAACAGAATCTACAACCCCAACAAAACCTACAACTTCGACAATACAATCAAAAATTTCTCATTCCACATCAGCAACTCATTCCGCTCAATCCTCCCAAATGATACGTCCTCCACTACCCACAAGCAATGTCATCGATTACTACAGATCATTACGTAAAACATTTGGAAAAGCGCCAATATGCAATACATCAGAAGAAAGACGTGAAGTAGAAAAAGAACGACAAGACTTTCGAGAATGGTTACAACTCAACGAGAAAATGAGACCTCCGATAACTTCGATTCGAGAAAATCCCACGTACAGTTTGTTTTTCCATTGGCTTCACCACGAATCTCCTACATCACCGAAATATAAAATCATTCGTCCTCTAATCAATACTCCTTTCCCCATACCCGAAGGATACAGAAAACAATACGCCGAACGTATCGGTGCCGAACACGACGAAGTCTACAAAGATTTGGTCGAACTAGGTATCATCGATGAAATACAAGAATCAACCACTGCGACAACTCTCGATGATTTTTTAATTTTACCAAATACCACGGCCGATGAATACAGCGATGATATCGCAGGAACTAGTCCTAGGACACGACCAACGATCGATGACTTGGATAAAATCGAATTCATTCGTAGTACGGCCAAACAACATTTCGATTCGAGGGAAATGTTCGATCGTATGAATGATTTGGGATTAGTGGAAGTGAAATTGGACGACACAAGAACCATATTTCCAACCATTCCCAAATTCATAACGAGACCGCCGTTCGATTTCGATGCTTTGTTGAAAAAAGAATCGCAAGCCACCGACGACAGAACCTTCACCAGACCAGCTTTCGATTTCGACGCATTAATAAACAAACAATCGTCTAAACCGGTAACTCCTTCGATTCATACCACTTCACTTAAACCGCAGCTGATTTCCACTTCTGCGCATTCAACAATCCACCAAAACGTAACAACCTCCATTCACTCGGTAAAATATCAAAGATCCACATACACGTTCCTGGCTGGAGTACGAGATTACTATAAATCATTGAGAGACACATTCGGCAAAGCTCCGATTTTTCGAACATCAGAAGAAAAACGTCAAGTGGAAGCTGAACGTGAAGCTTTTCGTAGACAAATGGAGGAAGCCAAGCGTTACCAACATGAAATGAGGCATCCTTTGATGGACGATATCAGCCAAACAAGGCCAAACGATAAGTTAACAATACCTTCAGAGTACCTCAGAGCTTATCTCAATTATACAGGAGCTCATGGCGATGACATAAGACGACAGTTGAAAGAACTAGGCTATCAAGATGTCATATCTACATCCACAACGCCGCAGACAAAAACCACCGAGTTTTTGACATCGAACGAAGACAGTGATTACAGCTACGATACCCCTGAACCACTGCCAATAATGAACCTGGACGTTGTGGATGAGCCAGCGGATGCCAAACACTTTGAAATCGATAGCGAAACTGAGAAAGTGAATTTTAATTCGAGAGAGGCGATGGAACGTCTCAGATGTATGGGTATGTTGGCAGGTATGACGACCTCGACACGTAAAAAATATCCCCACGACATATTCTCCAAACAATTCGTCATCGAACCAGAAGAAAAAGAATTTTTAGACTTAGGGCTGGTGAAATCTACAACCTTTGATGAACATCCAAGTACGAGACGAGTTCGTCGAGCTGTTGAAATAGTTCTCCTATCGTACGAATCGACTACCAAACGAACCACAATACGACGAACCAACACGTCAAGAAAGTACTCGTATTTTAGACGGCAATCGAGATCAACCACCACTAATACTTACGATTTGCTAGTCAGCGATGTCAGATTCAAAGCGAAACACATCGAAGAGTACGAAAAATACATACACAAGTTAGGAATTTATTTCTTAACTACGATCGAACCGTATTACGCTGATTTCTTTCAATGGTATTACAGACGCATTAGAGAGGTAACTCATTATCCACTACCACCTATAAAACATCGTGATGGAACTTTTTCATTACCTTTTTATGTACCCCCCGAATATACAGGTATGTTTTCCAGTCTTTTTCATCCTCATCACCTTAAAGAAATATTGACGACGCGGTTCCTCAACCATTTATTCGATTACTACGATAACCACCCTAACTTCAAACACAGAGGAAGAAAGATTAAAGTTAGGAGGAATTTCACCTGGCCTTATCAGAAAAAATTACTACTCTTGGAGAAGAAAAAATTACTGTCGACTACGCCAACATCTACCTAATACGTCGACTTGTTCCTTCTGTCGTTTTATTATCCGCCATTAGTGTTCCTGTTTTTATAAATAACGAATGTGTCAATGTTTTTAATATCATCTAATCCATTTTTCGACTCAATAATCATGTCGAATACTACGATTACCTTCTAGGATGTAAAAATTATTATTCGAATGAATTCCAAATCTCGTATATCATTCTCATGGACAGTATTATACTCTCAAACTCGTAGTGTTTCTCGTGACTGAATTAGTTTTGCTATGTGTAAAAAATTCAAACTTGTTAGATTTTGACAAAATTTTTCTACGTATTATCGCCGATTTTATTTTTAGCAATTATTTTATTGTAAATAATGTGTAAATATTGTTTTCATTATCGATTCAATACACCAAATTTTTTAATAATTTTTTAATTCTTTTTTATGAACTTAATCGATCCACTGAAACTATATAATGGTTAAAAAGGACAATGCTCGCGAGTATTAATGAATTCCTCATTGTTCAATTAGACGATTGTAATGGGTTTTTTAATTTTTCATGTCAGAATTTGAACAGTGTTAGCTCAAATAGGTACCTAGACAAAATAGAAATAAGATTGGTTCAACCCCTTCATCCCCTTTCAGATTTATTCAAAGTTTTATAAAACGAATGTAGTTCAAAATGAAATCAATTAATTAGATAGCCAACATTAAAGCATTTTAATTCCTTCATATTTTCTTCAAGACCAGTTAACGTACTTGATCTAAACTAATTACACACAGACTACAAATTTGAAATAATATTTTGAGATAAGTGAAATAGGAAGTAGTGCAGATCGAGATAGATAAGTTGGAAATGAAAAATGCAGGGAAGGTGTGAGGAAATGACCAGACATAGTATCATCTTGATACGTTTGATATGAAGAAATTTCCAAAAGGCAGTAACCATCAAAATTTGGTCCGATTCGAAAAGAAAATCGGTGATAAATAGGTAACAATCAATCAAGCCATTAATCTAAGCGGTTCGCACAGGGATTTTTTTTTGAGCACGAGTTGACATGTGTTTTTTTTTTTAAATATGAGCCAAAATAAATTTGGAAAAGGGGTCATCAAAAATTGCCCTAATGAGACGAGTTGATGGGGGTTTTAGTACAGGAAATATCCATATTTTTGCACGTAAAGACGTAGGGATATGTTTGATATCATATTTACTTGATTTGGCCCTCTTTATCTCGAATCAGTCATTACTTTCCCGATTTAAAGTAGAGAAGGAAGTGGCACAATAATGAAATTTAATTCGCAGAAAATGGCCAATTTTCGTAAAAACGCAGGCGTATACTATGAATAAATTCGCATCTTCCAAGAAAAATAGCTTCCCACCATTGCAGAACAGGAAAAAATTGAAGAACAAAAAATGATAAATTTTCAATACTCTACAACTTTCGTTTCAAGAATTTTTGTCGTATCGTGATTTTTTACTGCAACGTAATTTTTTTGGGGACACCCGAGTGAAAACATTGGCTAAATAAACGATACAAAAAAAAGTTTCGAACAAAAGTTGTAGAACGTTGAAAAACAGTTGTTTTTTATTCCATAATTTTTTTTCTTTCTTTAAGTGAGGAAGGGCTGTTCTCTGAAAATTGGAAAATTCTGTCAATCAAAGCATAAATCCGGTTCGATAATTGTGAGAATTCCCCACTTGCTCATGGAAACTAATTTCAAATTTCAGTTCAGCAGGTTCGAATTAGGCTAAAAAAAAGTCTTATACCCCAATTGGTTAAAGACATAAGGGTCATAAAACCAAAAAAAAACACGATTCAACGCATAACCTAAGTACTTTCGTTCACGGAGTTGAGGTATGCAACCCTCAATAGGTAAAGCACCGCCTTAGAAACAAATTCTTGGAGGTATTTTGCGCTAAAACTACGACAAAGAAAAGACGCAGTCAAGGTCAAATGTTAACCTTTTTGACCACAAAGCAGATCTCACAAATCTCTTAGACGTCGTAAAAAAAAGGTATTTCATCACTTCTGCCCCAAATGCCACCAATGCCGGATATTGTGAAGAATAAAATGGAACAATACATGACGGAATTCTTGAAAGGAATTTTACCCAAGCTGAAAACCAAAGAACTTACACTGCCAATTTTACCAATCCCAGACTTGGATAATATACGAATGTACTTCAAAAAGAAACAAAGGTCTACCCAAAATCGCATAATTCGTACAAGCCGTACTTTTCCCGAACTTTTTGATCATGCTGGATTGGCCACGAAACAAATCAGGAGGATATTTATTAGGGGAATATTTTAATTAGATCCACAACATCATTATCTGTTTATCAATTTAGACTAAGTTTCAACAACACTGATTTAAGAAGGGAGGATGTAAATGAAAAGTTTTCAATTTCGAAGCTGGGTTTCGTTAGCATGCGAAAAAAATCATAAATGAAATTTAACTATCATTCGTCGGATTAATGTACTTTATCTCGGTGAATATCATATCGATAATTGTATAGTACGTCGATGTGCCAGCACCACCTTAATTGAATACGTTGATTTCAGATGTTGCTATGCGCATATCACATATTAATTCACGGAACACCGTATGAAAATCAATTATTAGAAGATATAAAATTTTCGATATCGGCGAATCAAAAAAACGTGCTTGAGGTTCAAGGTATAAAATCAGATAGAAATTGCAATCAGACTAACTTAATATCAAAATGTAAACAAAATCATAAGTGGGAATACGATCAGCCGGACTGTCTAGAATATACTCTCAATCTTCACAATAATTTAGGCGACGACATCTACAACCTTCAGCAAGATGAACATTTTTACGAAATTCCAAAAGAGTCTCATTCATCCTTTCATAAACGTTCAGTATCTTCTACAACTTTAAATCTTTCACCAGTATTCAAACCTGAGAACGAAGCAGTTTTAGAATACTTCAAAGATATAACCCTCGAACCACAGCACTATGAATTCTACAAATGGTTACATAAAAATATCGAAAAAACAAAGCAATCACAACACAAGATGGATTTCACCGAAGAACAAAAATTATTCCCACTCGACTTTGTAGTCAACTCACCGAAGAACAACACACCTTCGAAAATACCTTGGGAACATACAGATATGATGAACTGGGTACATTTCGAGCAGCTTCCTGGTACCACCAGAGAGCCGGCGTCTTCTATTTTATCATGTACGAGGACTAGATGCACCATCCCTATAACTCCACATTGCACAAGCGAATCCACTAAACGTGTCCAACGAGGTGCCATACCTGTCACGAGTCCTGAACCCGAATCTACCGCTACGACCGAAACCACGCCATATTTTTTGAATCCAAATGCCACCACGGTGTATTATAAAAAAGAAAGACGAA